>JASDQU010372209.1:93393-116213 GCA_032191745.1 Picea mariana | reverse complement strand
AACTTTTTATCACACCACATTTTTTCTTAAATTTTGATTTCACGTTTTTTTTAATAGTATCTTTATTCTGCAAAATGGTTTCTTCCATTATTCCCCAATAGTTTAGCCAAGATCGAACATCTATATACATTATTACTAATACATGAAATAATATATTTTCAAAGAAATAATATTGTTTTTTTTTTTAATCTAACTTGTTATATTACATAATAATAATAATAATAATAATAATAATAATAATAATAATAATAATAATAGCAAAGTTATCAACAAAAAGTGTGATTAACATATTCTATCAAGATATCAACTTTTCTTTTTTCAATTTATATCCAATTCAATTACCAGTAAAAAGAATTAAATAAACAATAATAAAAATGCCTTCTCAATGCTATGAATTTCATTTGGTCGAGATGTAAATAAAATAATCACAGACTAAGATGGAAGGGTCTATGAATTCTTTAATAAAAAAAAACCAATTTATTTAACACCACAATCATTTACACATTTATTCATAAAACAAGTTTAAAGGAAATCGATTATATTAATATAATCTAGCTATTAAAATTGTAACAACCATTTATATAATTTTATAAATAGGAAAGTGTCTTTTAATAATGGAAAGAAAGTTCATCTCTAACTAAAGTAAGTATCATGCACTGACTTAAAGATTTACAACAAAATGATAAAGATTAATCCCATTTGAATCAGGATGACATTTCTAGAAATTCTAAAGTTTACTTTTAATTAACTAATAACAACAAAAATAAATAAATTAACTAATTAATTAATTACTCTCACAAACAATAAAATGTTTCAAATTAACCACCTTATGCTAAATTTAATTAGAATATATTCTTTAACATTATTATTATTTTGTAAACGTGTACTATATTTTATTTTCTATGTAAAAACATCATAAAATACACAAAAACATCTCCCCAATCCCCTACTATTTATAATCCCTCACTTATATTTCCTATGTAAAAGCATCATAAAATGCACAAAGACATCTCCCCAATCCCCTACTATTTACAATCCCTCACTTTTTTGATAACTCACCCCCCTCATGCAAAAGCCCTCGATTTATGTATTTTTTTGATAAATTCCAATAAACTTATTACCCATCCACGTGGTGTGCCTTCCTAATTTCTATTTATGTTAACTACATAATGCATATGTTCTCATTTTTTTCTTCTTTTTATTTATTATTAAATTTAGATTTCTTTATGAATAATAATATAATATTTATTAATTAGTGTTATACCCAAAGCCTTTCCTAAGTGGGTAATTAACACTTCATTAATTCCCCCTAGGTCCAAACTGTAATTATCTTTCTACCTCGGATGTTTTATAGTTTTTATTTTATTTTAGTAAGGATTCCACACCCTTACCATGCAAATCTTGGTCTTAACTAGGAAATATGGACTCTACATCCTTATCTCCACGACATAGGTAGCAATATGGACTCCATGTCCTTGTCTCTATGATATAAGTAGCAATATGGACTCTACGTCCTTGTCTCCACGACATGGGTAGCAATATGGACTCCACGTCTGTGTCTCTGCGACATAAATAGTAATATGGACTACGGCTTGTCAACACATGGTAGTGAGTTCACACCCTTATGTTGGCGAGTTGGCAAGGCCTCATCTTGTAGCCTACACATACACAACCACTTGCATACAAGTAATTAATGCATTAGTTCAATCATACATTCTCTTCCATAAGTCATTTTTTATAAGTATTATGCTCCCTTGTAGAGGTTTATTGGTCATAATATAAGTAATTCGATTGACATAATTACATTTGTCTAAAATCAATGTCTTAAAGAAAAAACAAATCGTGATCTACACTATAAACCATCTGAATCAATCATAGAACATCATTTCATCACAAGATATAATAACTTCATGCATCATTCGTGAACATCGCTACCAATATATATCCACATATAAATATAACTAGTAAGGTGTCCAAAACATTATAGATAACTCCTCCCTTTTCAAATTCATATACTAGTATATGTCTATCAAAACAAAACAAAAATTAACCCAAAAGTCGTTCTAAATATATTGTAAGTTCATGCAAGAGAGGGTGTTACACACTTCCCCCCCTGAAACAAAACTTTGGCCCAAAGTTTCTCAACTAAACAAACATGGATATTCTTGGCGCATAGATAGTGTATCTTCCCAAATAACAAAACTTAAGCTATTCTTTTATTTTTATTTTTTCAGGTTTTCATAGTATTTACAATGTCATTCTCGCTTGAAGAACAAATTTTGTTATCATCATCATGAATAGAAAATTTTATGTAGTAGAGGATACTAAATATGATCTATTACTAATTCATCATGGTCAAAGTTGATCTATGGCCTTAGTATGGCTTTAGTGCTTAATTTCAATTGGAGGATGAAACGTCTCAAAGAAAGAGGGCATGTAATAAACTTGTTTTAAACAACTTATATCATTAATAATTAGTTAAGTCTTTAAAGATAACATGTGTTCATCACAACTCATCTTTTCTAAAACTATATAATTATAAGGTAATTATTCATTTATTCATTTTAATCATCAATATATATGTGTTTCTATCTCCTTTATCTGCGTATTTTATGTGCAAAATGAATTCAAAGTGAAATATTAATCCCCTAGATTCATAACAATACACCCATGACTTGAGATCTAACTTTGATCTTTTTATTTTTATTCCCAAATGTATGAAGTCAAATTGAACCTATTCGAGGGAAGGTCAATAAATAAACAACCACTTCCCTAATTTCCTGAATTTTTTCTTGAGAGAGGATAAAGTGATAGTAGATAGGCCCTAAGTCACTAGAACTAGAGATGTCTAACAATATTGGCATGCAGCCATATATCAAATAGGGAATTATGTTGAAAGGCATTGAGAGTTTTCCATCCAAAAAAGAGGACTAGGTTAAAACTATGTCTAGTCTTTTTGTTACGAATCTTGGACCAACCTTATGTTGATCAAGTGTACTTTCCTTTTTTTTCCCTATGTCTAAGAGGTTCCAATATAGAATAATTTCTTCTCCTACATCTTTATAGGTCTCGGACAAGATTGTCTTCCTTTTTATCTTTGTGATGAAGAATAACATTAGAATCTCCCACTAAAACACTTTTTTCTTTTATGATATGAGAGAATGTTTTGGATTGAACTTTAACATCTATTTTTTTTTGTGATAGTCATTCCCAGCGTAGACATCACAAATATGAAACAACTTAATCATTCGTAGAGATGTTAAATATAATATAATTTACAATGATTTCAACATACATCGATCTCTCAATGCAAAGATGTAAAAAACTAGACTATATCCATACCCCTAGAGGCTCCCTTAGCTTCAGTGAGGCTACAAGATTAATCTTTCATAATGATTATTGTATGTATAGAAATGATTCTCTTAGGAGTTTTGTTTCCTAAAGAAGTATTAAATTTGGTTTTTTTATTCTATCTATTTAACTAATTTTATTTCTTTTTACTACTCATCCTAACCTTCTAAACTTCGAAAAGAGGAATTTCATGATTACTTGGGTTTTTATTTAGAACCATGCCATATTCAAAAAGATTGTTGGAAGGTTTTGTATGTTCTCGATGCATTAATGTTAACTGCTTCTTCTTACTAGACAAATTTGTGAGTTTCCTTCCTTTAATTGGAACCTTCTCCGAAGAGAGGGAGGGCCACTCCTTTCATGACAGTGATAGGGTTTGGTTCCTATGTTTAGTAGTGCTTGTTGAATTTGTTATGTTTTGAACCTTTCTTGTCAATCTCTAAGCTAATAGAGGGGGGATTGGTACATGTTCCACCCAATGCCTAACTTACTTCTTATAAGGAATATTTTTCATGTGTTTTTGCTTTCTCAACTCAATTATATCCTCAAATGTTTGAGGAAAAAGTGAAGTCTTAAACTAATTTTCCCTTTATTTAGAGTTTATTTTTGTCTATGATGTTGTGTTTTCCTTCAAGGGTTTTCTACCTTTTGAAATTGTGTCCTCTTCAATTTGTGGGTTTGGAGGAGGGTTCTTTTTTAAACAATCCTTAGCAAGGTTCCCATATTCATGAAAAAAACTGCATTTATAGGAGATTTTCTCATAGTCTAGTTTTACACATGGATCCAATGATTTACTTCCAACTTGATGTTCTTGTGTAATTTCCTTTCCAAGTCCACCTCTACATTGATTTTGGCATAGAAATATCTTGTTACTGGGCTTGATCTATCTGTAGATTTTCTCATAAAATTCCCAATTTCTATTAAGGTTTAGAGGTCCCAAAATATTACGGGTAAAATGGGTAATGTAACATAAATGGGAATAGAAATAAGGATTTCATCCTCTAGATCGAAGAGAAGGAGAAATGGTTGATATAGAGGTTGTTAGGGCCCATGAACTAAGGACCCATTCTCAAGACCTTATTTCTTTCCTCTCTATTTTCAAACAAAAATGAATAAAAACATTTCCATAGTAGAAAATTTATTCGTCATCCAAGATTCAAGGGTTTGGGGATTGGACCAACTCTTTTGGAACTTCTTGATCATGATATTTTCTAGAAACAAAATAGTTCTTGACGTAGGGTTTTTCAATTTTTACCTATATTCATGGCATCCAAACTAGCCCTTTCACAAATCTACAAGCTAGACCATTCTTTCTTTTATTGGGATGGTTCAACGAGGAATCTGATAAGGCTTTGAAGGCATTGGTTATAGCCTGAAATAGCTAGGTGGTGTAGAAATTTGGGGAAACATTAGTTGATGATGATGGGATTACATTAATTACTTTGTATATGTGTTATGATGTAGCTTGTCATTATGTTATGCTTGGTATAATATATTTAAAAACTAGAAAAGATGCATATTAAATTGGAATCTTTCACCCTTTTTAATCCATGCTGGGGTTTTATAGAAGTCAAATAGTCAAGAATTTTCTTTAGTCAATATTATGCATGGACCTAGAAGTTTGAAACTCAACATATATGTATGGATCATGATAATGAATATTTTTTCATTAGTATTTGGAACATATATGTGTAACTTAGTGTGGACTAGAGTTAAATTGGTATTTGGAACATTTTTCAAGTGTGGATAGTGGGCTTGAAATCTAAGCATGGATATATAATCTAGTTTGGGCTTTGAAGTATAAATATGAGGTGGCACTCCATCTCATTTAGTCATTGTATTAATGTTCTTGAAGGAATATTTTGATTGATCAAGGTGGAAATCGGTGGCCACCCACCTATTCCACTAGCTCAAAACAAGGGGGTCCACCTTGGCAATTTTTCTACGGTTTTTCGGGTACTGAACTTTCAAGGTCGTTTTGAGGCCCTAAACGTCATTTTTTCGTCTTGACAGTGCCTAGAATCAATAAAAAGATAGATGCTTGGCCAAAAAAAATATTTAGTCCTCGGCTAGACCTTTTTGACGAGGTATAATATGCCCCAAATGGAGATGGTATGCAAAAGTTACACCCTCGGAAAGTTGACGTATCAACTACCCCCATCGGAGCCCACAAACCTTTTGGTGTTTCATCTTCCGGGGTTAGGGTTTTGGATTTTCTTTATGTTAAAAATGCCTTTGGAGCCTCTTGTAAACATCATATTCTTCTTTCGAATGAGCGTAGCCATCACATTTATTCTCAAAGATAAGCTGCCACCATTCTAGCAAGTTCATTCACTCTGTAATTTTAAAGTTTTTGTACATTTATTTCATTAATAAAAATTGTGCATTACTGCATCTCTGTGTTTATTACAATATCTCTGTATATTTCATTATTATATCTCCGACCTTCATTTCATTCTCAAAATAATCTGAATCAGTGATACCAGAGCAAGCTACTCCTTTTCATTTCTTAGTGCATGCCCGCGACGAGGTCAGGTTATATTAGAGAGTTGAGTGTCGAGCTAGTTTCCATTGAGGACAACCGCTCTCACCAGCCCAAGTGACCTCCCATGGAAAAATAAAAGAGAGACAACAGAGTAGAGGATCCCATCAAGTTGTTGCTCACGGAATCCCTCGAGCAACATAGGAATGAGATGTTGGATATTTTTTCCCAAATCCTTCAATAATTGTCGACAATAGCAAGCGCGTCTTCGTCAAGCCATCGCTTTGGAGACATTGCCCCATTCAAGGTACAAGTTAATTTTGATATTCTCATATTTGAAGGTCACATCGATGTGGATGCTTTGGAAAAGTGGTTAAATATGCCAGAAGGTTATTTATCTGTCCACAAATTTTCCAACAGAGAAAATATCACCTTTTCACTCCTTAAGGCTCTCCCTCATGTCAAACATTGGTGGGAAACTTATTGGGAATAAAATTCCACAAAGGAGTCTGGAATATTTGGGACCGAGCCAACTTGGTATTTTTTTATGGATGTGGTCAAGGAGAAATATTACCCAATGGGAAACTATGATGACCAAAACATGCAATGGACCACGATGCATCAAGAGAGGGGCCAAATAATGTCGGAGTTCACAAATACCTTCCATACCTTGTGCACCAAAATGGGTATCAAAGACTCTGAACAACCTCTATTTCTAAAATACCGTGGGGTTCTACATAGGTACATCCAAACTAAAATGGAGTTTTTGGACATCTCATCACTAGGAGTTTCTTATTGATATGCTATCAAAATCGAGCAGAAATTTAAGCACCAAAACAAGTGAGAATTTGGGTCTGCAAATCTGCAAGAACCAAAGTATGGTAAAGGCAACCCTAATCCAAAGAATAACCAACCTCAATACAACCAGTCCAAGCTGTAAGAAAAGAAAAGAAACGAAAATACAAAGAAGGACATTGGGAAGTGGTGCAAATTCCACAAAATCCCTTGGCATAACACCGACGAATATCGATCGAAATAGTCATTGGTAGTCGAGCCCAAAGAAACAAAGTTGATCTCCGAATCAGACTCTGATTCAGACAATAATAAAAAGAGTCATATAATTGATGCAAAACCCATTTCTATAGTCGCAACCACAACAATTCAACCAGAAGAACCAAAGGATATTGAGGAGGGGGGGCGCCTCTTCCATTCACAGATGTGGGTGAAGGGGACCCCGTTGAATTTTATTGTTGATAGTAGAAGCCAAAAGAACCTAATATCAACAAATTTCGTTAAGCAGTTGGTTTTTCCAACAACACCACACCCGCAACCATACAACATTAGGTGGCTTCACCAGGGTCGAGATCTTCGTGTCAACCAACAATGTCACCTTTCCTATGACATCAAGCCCTTCAAGGATGAGGTATTGTGTGATGTTTTCCCACTAGAAGTTTGTGATGTTCTGTTAGGCTATCCATATATTTGGAAGCATCATGGTGTTTATGAGTCTCAACCCCGTAGTGTCATTGTTACTTTGGGGGGTCATCTCTATAGGATACCAGAGGTAGTCCCGACTACTATCCCGATAGAACATTGTCGCAAAGTAATCTATCATACCACAAAGTTTAGCCTCTTCACAATTTGAGTAGAAGGGGAACAAAATGACATTGCAACCACTACATCCTTGGCCTAAGACCTTTCTATCTAGAAGAAGCATATTGTAGAAGAGCATAAAAATTATGTTGTGTCACCTAAGGAGGTGCCTCCATAGTGCCCAATCCAGCAAAGTTACAACAAATCCCTTCATACTCCTCATATTGCATATTAATTGATAGATTCCTCCCACACTCAGGAATATCATGTAGCTAGATCAGTTGAACAGATCCAACCCCTCCAGCAACAAGTGCACAACCACCTTCAACAAGCTAAGAATGACATATTCTTCAACAAGGCAAGCAGTTCACTAAGGTTAAGATTCAGCAAAAGCTTCCCCATCTTCCACGAGAACTTGATGAAATCGGGACAAATTCTTCCTAATGGGGAGAGAATTATCCAAGAAAAAATTAGTGGCCACACACCTATTCCACTGGCTCAAAATAGGGCTTTCCACCTTGGCAGTTTTTCTACAGTTTTTCAAGTCCTGGACTTTCGAGGCTATTTTGAGGCCCTAAACGAGGATTTTGGGGCTCAACAGTGCCCATCATATTTTTAATGCAGATGCTAGGCTGAATTAAATATATACTCGTTAGATAGACCTTTTCTATGAGGTATAGAATTCCCCAAATAGAGATCGTATGCAAAAATTATGCCCTCAAGAAGCTGACGTATCAACTACCTCCATCGGGGCCCACAAACCTTCTAGCATTTCGTCTTTTGGGGTTAGGGTTTTGGATTTTATTTATGTTAAAAAGGCCTTTGGAGCCTCAATGTAAACATCATATTCTTATTTTGAATGAGCGTATCCATCACATCACTTCTCAGAGATAATAATCTGCCACCATTCTAGCGAGTTCATTCACTCTATAATTTTGTAGTTTCTATACATTTCTTTCATTAATAAAAATTGTGCATTACTATATCTATGCATTTATTGAAATATCTTTGTGTATTTCATTGTTATATATACACCTTCATTTTGTTCTCAAAATAATCCAGACCATTGATGAAGATTGATTATGGGGGTCCTTAAGATTGATTTTTCTTTGATCGTGATCCTTGGACCTGCGAGTTATTTAGCCGACACACGAACTGGATTCTCGTCCATGACAAAAATTTAACTCTTCATTCCCATTCACCTGTACCCTGGATTATATCTCGGAGTCTTCAATTCCTATCTTGTATTGATTTCATTCCCTATGAAGTTCACTATAACTTCACTGCTTGCCCAAGTCTCTTTTCAATCCTTAAGCACCGATAATTTTATTTTTCTCACTCCCTAGTGCCATATGACTAAGTGCTCAACGCTTTATTCGTCATCTCCTTCCCCAATGGTGCCCATTCCTTTAGCCATGGAACCAAAGGTTATGACCTCAGTCTTAATATCATATCGAAATCTCCCTATCGGTGACCAACATATATATGACCCAAACTTACCGATGTCCTGATCCGACAGTGATGGAGCCACGATAATATGACATCAAGATGTCGGGATATCAGTTTATCGGGGGTACTAATTTGTAATTGCAGAATCTGCACTGGGGGGCAATAGGGTACATCGTGATCAGGAGACCGGGAATGTCGAGCACTGGACATATCGGACCACCTTCACATTGTTATGAATTTGGTTTCGATTTGATTGAATACCAAACCACTAGGCATCGAGACCACCTATGTTCCTAGGTATTGGGATACCTGGTGTTACCCATGATTTTGGTCATCGTGATGGTGTATTGATGATGGTGTAATCAGGCTCCTCATAAGAAATTTCTCTTGAGAAAAGTGGCATTCATCTCTTCCCAGAAAACATACTTTTGAAGAGAGTTCACAGGGTGCTAATATACCAGGGTGCGAGAATGACTCATTCTCGCAAGCTGCCTTAAGCTAGGGTGCGAACTTCTCTCACTGTGCTACATAGCTAGGGTGCGAACCTTCTCTAAAGCTTGGAAAAAGATGAATTCTCTATGGTTCTAGAAGGGAATCTTCTAGAAGAATGGGTTGGCATTCGAATGGTTATCCTTATACTGGATTCCATGATATTGTGGGATCATTCTTATCCAAGTAACCATCTCATTCTCTCCTATATATTGATGGAATTCTCATGGAAAAGGTTAAGGAAGATTCATTGGAGAATTGGTGAAAGAATTGTGTGAAGGACTTAGCTTGAATAGGAGCTTGGAGACTCTAGCAAGTCTATCAAGAGGATTTGATCTTCTTCACGCAAGGATTGAGCAAGTGTGTGTGTTGGAGCCAAGAGCCATCGAAAGGAAGCTTGCGACATCAAGGCGATCAAGTTGTAATCTTATACTTTCAATTAATATGATACAGTGGCATGTCCCTTTCCCATAAAGCTATTCTCACTTTATTGTGTAATTCCTTGATCATACACATAAGTTGACAGTTGAATATGTTTTGCTATCTTCACTTTGGTTGGTTTGTGTTGTCTTGGTCTTGACCTCACGAGATCACCGGAGCGAAGCGGGAGCAATAGAGACCCTAGGAAGCGATACAAAGGTATGTTACTTGTTCCTTGATACTAGCTAATTCAATGGTCAAAACTTAGGGAAAGAGTCATGTCCTATGCTATGTTGTTCTAGATCCAGGTGAATCTAGGGAGATCTGTTAGTGTCCGCACCTAACGATTAGTCCGATAATAAAATTGGCGACTCCACTGGGGAGATAACCCATTTTCTTTGTGGTTTTTGGTATTTTTCCATGGCCATTTTCTCTTGTCTTACCTTTCTCTATTCATATCAATCTCTGAGTCTTCAGGATACCCTGATAGACTCTCTGGGTCCAGAGGCCTCTTCAAATTTTGTGTCTTTTTCCAAAAAATTGATTATTTTCAGACATTCTCGCACTGCACTCCACAGTAGCCTGCGAGAATCTACTACACCCTGCTTTTAGGTTCAGTGTGAGGTTCTCACACTCTGCTCAAAGATCACCTGCGAGAATCACCTATGCTCGCACTGTGTAATATTGCCAGCCTGCGAACCCTCTTTTTCAAAATTTTGGATTTGAGTTTTTTCATCTTCAACTGCCCAGATTAGTGTAGGTGCCTCAAAAGAGTTTCTTGGACCATTGATTGATGTTTTTCTTGTCTTCGTTTTTGTGCACGAACAGTCTTAGGATTTCAAAGTGTTAAGAACCAAATACCTGAATACAAAATATCACAATAGATCCAAAGATATCTGAATACAATCACCACACAAGATATATGAAACCATATATAAAACCACAACTTTATTATATCAAACCCTTGAGGTAGGGCAACACCATACAATGGATCCTGTTATGGAAGGGATCCTCTCCTGTTCACTTGCCTCTTCGAGGGGGCATCCTCCTACTGAGATTCAGCTCCAAACACAATACTTCTCTTTATGTCTCATTACATTGCTTGAACCCCTTTATATAGTGCTACCATCACCTAAGAACATTCTAGAGGAGGAATCTTCTAGAAGTATAACCTTCTAAGAAGTCCTCTTACATTTATTATATCTAACTACCATAGTGGGCCTTATTTAATAATATAGTGGACCTAGTCCACCTTTCATTGAATGACCTCCACTATTATCACTATGGGCCCTCTGGGCCCCCCTACTACCTCTCTAGCTACCTTACACAAAGGCTCTTCCTGTCACTTGTTCTTGACTTTCATTTCTTGACTTTTCTTGGCAAATATATCCTCTCTAATTTCAGAATCTGAGTGTGCTTGTTTGGTTAAGGACCGACGAACGGTCGAAAGTTGAGTTTCTTCATCTTTATCATTTGCTTATTCTTGGAAAGATTACTTTTCTTATGCAATTGAAAATACTAGATTGGTTTGCTTGTTATTTTTGTTTCCATTGAAAGAGTGGTTTGGGTTTTTTATCTATTGCTTGTTCATTGGTTTTTGATTTTTTGCACTCTCACTATCATGGTGTGGGTCCTTTTTGAAAAGTGAACAAAGTTTTTCTTTCAAAAGCATTTTCGCTTTTGAAAACATTGAAAATCAATTGTTGAAATTATTGAAAAAGAAACAATAGAGAATTGTTATTTTTTTTGCGTGATTTGTTGCATTTGCATTTTAAAGGAAATTGTGTCTTGTAGTTCAAAGTTTGATCCAGAAAACTTCTCTTTCCCTCCCGTACATAGAATTCATTGAATGAAAATTGATATATTTCATTCTCATCCATGCATCGTTGGGTCAGAGTCTCATACAACATCAGTTTCATCTCCATTTCCTTTGAGTAATAACAGCTCTTAATAACACTGCGCATTTGTAAAATTTAACTAGTAACTCTTTTCTAGGGCTCTATTACACCAACATTTATCTAGGCTAGCGCTTTGGAGTAGGAAGAGAGATACATTCTCCAAAGCACAAAACACACAATAGCATCTTGTGTTAAGGAGTGTTAAATTCCATTTGCAACATCTTGTCCTGGGAAGCCCTTCTCACACAAGGGTCAAACACGAGGTCGCATTGATATTGACAGAGTTACTCACCCTACTTTGTTGATATCAGTGTAGAGATTGCACGTATTATGGGGATCACTTGGAGGTATACCCACAATGATGAGTGGAAGCCTTTTGAGTTTATTTCGGGCTAGATACCCTGCCCTTGCGTGTGAATCAGACTGTCGACTGTCCCCCCAAGCTTTATTGTTGTTGGTGGTAACCTTAGCAGCCTATCTTTCTAGGGTCTTCCACAAGGTGACTGTGAAGGGGAAAGTCTTCACGGTACCTGGAATCAACGTTGGCCAAACTCACTCGGGCTCCTTGGAGGGTATACCCACGATTATGTGTGGGAGATTGCACCAGGGTGTAAGTCCGTTAAGCAGGTCATCAACATAACTTTTCCACCCTAGCCCAGCCCCTTCTCGTCTCGTTGTTGCGACGTTGGATTTCATCACCAACTAGTGGCTTCAGAATTAAAAGGTCTTGTTTACTTGGTGTTGCTTCCTAGCTTTTGTTTACTAGCGCATGTTGTTTGTTTACCAAAGTTGACCTTACGGTTTTCTTCGTGAAGTTTGTCACTCATTTACAATAGCTCCTCCACGTCGTTCACGTAGAATGAAGGGTTTATCTCCAGAGCATCTGGAAGGTTCTCAACCCTTGCCTACAAGTACACCTGAGGGCTCTCCTCAGCAAAGTGAAGTCACAGCCGTCACCACACCACAAGTGGAATGAACTGACTCTCTAGAACATTTATGAATTACTAATACTCAAGAGGACTTTCGACTTCACCCTGATTCTGAGCGACCATTTATGTGACTGAATTCTTCTGGAGACTTAGTTGTTACATCTTCTGGATCACTAGTTGGACCCTTTCCAGGGATTGAAGGCCAAGATCTTTTTTGGTCTACGGGCATTTTTCGATGGGACCTTTTTGGTCCAGGCTCACCTGTGATTTCTGAAATCAACCCACCTATGACTTCCGAAATCTCTAGTCCAGAGACAGTATCGTTTACTACTCTGCCTATCGCTTTACCGTCCCTATTGAAATGGACCATCACATAGATACTACGAGTATTCCAACCGGGTTTATTGTGGTTAGTCCCACTCCCATCAGCACACCGCGTATGCCCAACGTCACTCCAACACTACCACCTGGATACCGTGCATTGAATTCTTCCATTCCCACTCCTACGCACACCCCATCTGGCTCTCCTGGTGGTCCTTCTTCTTCTGGGCACTCTCTTCCCAGTTTTATTCCAACACTCCCTCAATTTCCTTTTGGAGGACCTTCCTCGTCCTCCACTAGCAGTCTTAATCCTAGTGGCGTTATTCCGTCATTCACACCAAATTACCAGATTCCTGTTGGTGGGCACTTTCACCAAGGTGGTATGACTCAACCCCCTCTCAGTGAGTAAATTCCTTTTGGCACACAAATCCCAATTGGAACACAACCCCCAATTGGAACACCACCTTCGATAGGAGGACCGACCCCGTTTTATGGGAAAAACATACCTCCATCCTTGGCCCAGTATTGTAATCAGTTGATACAACATTCTCCTCAATCAACTGGGGGGCAACAGTTTCCAACTGCATCCGTAATACCCCCTAGTATGATCCAACCATATCCAGGTACATTCAATCCCATTTTGGGGGAGAATGCTCAAACTCAAGTCCCTGTTCTAGGGTACAATCCTATGAGCTACTATCCTCTCCAACCACCACCGAATATGCCTGGGTATTCACATTATATGAAGACTACTTATGGTCCTACTGGTTTGCCGACGGGGCTTCCTCCCCAAAGCCACCAGTACCCGCAGGTGAATCGACAGTTACCCTTCATAGCCACTTTGGATATTCCAGATTTGTCAAGGATTTTAAATGATCCAATTCGTCACTCTCCCCAATGGCCTGCTATACCAGCCAAGCTACCATCGGGCATTCCTAAATTCGACGGCAAAGCAGGAGAGGACCCAAACAATCACGTTATGACTTTTCACCTATGGTGTTCATCCAAATCGTTGATGGATGACTCTATTCTTTTATGTCTTTTTCAATGAACCCTCACAGGTTCTGCTGCGAAGTGGTATATAGAATTGCCACGAGGTTTCTTCTCTGACTTCAACACCCTAGCTATGGATTTCCTCACACACTACTAGTTACTGATTCGTTATGACACAAAGACCGAGATTTTGACTTCCTTCAAACATAACAAAGCCACTCATATATCTGATCACATTCATGAGTGGTGACAGAGATGATGTCTCATTAAACTCAAACTCTCCGATCAGTTACTGGCAGAATGGTTCACAAAATCATTTGTGAACGACATCGATCGTGACATTGCCATGGGTGGAGTAGTCATGAAAGAGCAGGCCATAAGTTGAGCTCAATACCTTGACCTTGTTTATTCACAAACGGGAACCCTTTACGATTTACTACCTAACTTACCTCGTCCTTCCACTTCCACCACTTCAACTACTCCAGCTACTTCACATGTAGTTGATGGTGTGATTGGCACTTTCCAGGCCCAACCACATTCCGCCTCAAGCACAAACCCCAAACCTACTTCTTCTAATGTTCAAAATGCTCCATCTCTTTCCCCTCCCACCAGCAAGACTTCTTAGGTAAATGCAGTTCAATCTACCCCAGCCGGTAAAAAAAAATCCAAAAATGGAAGGAGTAAGAATAAGGAGGAAAAAAATACTTCTCAAGCAGAGCGAACCAAAACTACCCATGTTGACGATCGAGATAAGCACAAACCTCGATACCCTTGTCTTATCTGTGGTGATGATCACTACACGAAGGATTGTCCATGACGCGTCGAGGTCACTAAGTTCCTTCAAGGAGCTCCAAAGCCACCTGCACCGGCCGTTTTGTCCCAACCCTTCCCGTCTCAACAACAGGCTCAGTTGGTCATCCATGACCAACCCTCATCTTCTACTACATCCTATGTATTGATGTGTACTGGCGATTCAATGAAGAGTGACATTGCACTCACTACTCGAGCCAAAGATTATTCTCCCTCTAAAGAGAAGGTTGATGATCTACCTCCTTCCTTGGTACAACCCTCTCCTGTGACTCCACCTACCAACGGTCCTCTTCATCTCGAACGATCGAGCCTCGACACAGTTTTTCAACCCCCCCCAAAGGGCGTCGTTCGGAAATTGGCTTTCAATCCTCATGCTCGTGCGGCCCAGAACTACAGCATTGTTGAAGATCTAGCCCAAGCACCTTCTATGATGTTAGCCCTCGAAGTCCTTCAAAGTTGTCCTATGCAACAGAAGGCACTGTTGAAATCTATCGGTGGAATCGAGCCGACAGATACGAACTTAATAATTTTTTACTTGGAAGATCACATTCCAAGGTTACCCCCCCAACTCGCATTCCAGATCCAAGTGATTGTCTCTGACAAAAAAAATTTCCGAGCCGTTATTGATGAGGGTGCCTCGACATGTGTCATGTCTCTTGCTTGCTGGAAAGCCATTGGCTCTCCTTCTTTGAATGAATCCCAGAACACTCTTAAAGACTTTAACGGCTCCGGTTTTAAACCCTACGGTGTTCTTCCTTTGTTTCCCATCACATTAGAAGGCAAAATGGTCCAAGTCGAAGTGGAAGTCTTTGACGCTCCCCTTGATTACAATCTTCTTCTTGGCCGTAGCTAGATCAATTCTATGTGTGCAGTTGTGTCGACCCTTTTCCATGTGGTACATTTCCCACATCAAGGAAAGGTCATCACCGTCGACCAACTAGCCTTCTTTAATTCCGATACTCGTACTAGCAACGTACCGTTCATCGCTAAAACCCCACTAGGTTATGAGAACGTCGGTGTAGGCATTCTAAAAGACACTTCGCTAATGGGTACTTTCCCCATTCCACTACCCAATGTTCCACGCTTGTTTGTTTCTTCAATCAACATGATCTCCACCTCGATTCACGAACTTTCTACATCTCAGGATAGTACTTGACCCTGGAGATCATCTTCGTCACGGCGACAAAATTTCGTTAAGTCCGGTCGAATCTGCCTATCAGGCCATTCAATCGGCAACCCCTTCTACCCCCTCTCTTGGTGAACTATCTCCAAATCCTTTCCGTGTCATTTTTCCCATAGACGAGATTATCATGTATGTCATGGAAGAGACCCCTTGGGACGATGGACATCATTGTTCCATCCTCTTTCTGGAGCAACATACCATTGAGAACTATCAACGGATCTCAACCTCATCGACCACTGTCGTCATCTCAACCATTCTCAAGTCTACACATGATGTGTTTTCTGAAGGGAACTTAAGCAATATTTTTCCCACTATTCCCCTTGACATCTCTGTCAAACTTGGGATTGTCGAAAATGTCCATATCGGAGCTTCGTGTGCTTCTGACGAAATCATCACCTATACATCCCTTTTCAAAGAGTTTCGTGACATCTTTGCCTGGAGCTACGAAGAAATGTCGGGTATCGACCCTGAGATTGTGATACATGAGATCAAGACATACCTCGACGCTAAACCCGTCCGGCAATGCCTTCGTCCAATTCACCCATGTAAAGCAGCTGCTATCAGGCTCGAAGTCGTGAAACTTCTTAAAGCCGGCTTTATTTATCCGGTGGCTCTCGCAGACTGGGTTTCCAGTCTTGTCCCAATCGACAAGAAACAAGGCACAATTCTTGTATGCGTTGATTATAGGGATATCAACAAAGCTTGTCCCAAAGACAACTTTTCTACCCCTTTTGTCAATCAGATTGTCGACGATTGCGTCGGAAGTGAAATCTTCTCTCTGATGGATGGTTTCTCCGGGTATAATCAAATCAACATTGTTCCCGAGGATCAACATAAGACCGCTTTTATTTGTCCTTGGGCTACTTTTGCCTATCAAAAACTCCCTTTCGGTCTCAAGCACGCTGGCGCAACTTTTCAACATGCTATGTCTTATGCTTTCCATGATATCAAGCACATCATCCAACCATATCTGGACGATTTACCCACTCACTCGATGCACCGAGTCGATCATCCAACCCACCTCCGAGCCATTTTTTTCCGTTGTCGGTTCTACTGTATACGTTTGAATCCTCATAAGTGCATTTTCTGCGTGGAATCCAGCCGACTTCTAGGTTTTATCATTTCGCGTCAAGGGATCAAGGTGGATCCTTTAAAGGTTGAGGTGATCCTTAATCTCCCTCCTCCTTCTACACTTCGCCAGTTACAAAGTTTGCAGGAGAAAGCAAACAATCTTCATCGTTTTATCCCAAATTATGTTGAGATCACTCGTGGATTTATGTGGCTCCTCAAAAATGGTTTCGAGTTCATCTGGGGTACCATTGCCAACAATTCTTTTGAAGCTTTGAAATTGTCCCTAATGCGTGCTCCGTTTCTCTTTCCCCCCGATTACAGTCACGATTATTTTCTCTATCTTGTTGCCTCGGATTACACCATTGGTATGGTTCTCGTCCAAGAGGATGATGCTAATGACGAACATGTTATATACTACTTGAGTCGAAGTCTAACGATTACTGAAATCAAGTATTTACATGTCGAAAAACTGGCCTTGGCTGTCGTCCAAGACGTCCAATGCTTTCAGCACTATATCCTCTCGCGCAAGACTATAGTGATTTCCAAATGCAACCCTATGAAACATATTCTCACACATCAATTGCTAGGGGGAAAGTACTCCAAATGGATTGTGATACTCCACGAGTTTGACTTGGAATTCGAATGCACCAAGTCCAAGAAGTCCTTAGTTTTTGCTGAGTTGATATGCGACTTCCCCTATTTTGAAACAAAAAATGTAGCAGCTGATTCATTACCCGATGAATCTCTTTTCCTTATTAGCACTCATGATCTTTGGTATGGTGATATCATTATATATCTCCAAACCCAGAATTTTCGGCCAACTGTTTTTAGTACTGACCGACATCGCATACGCTATCAAGCCCGTCAATACATTATCCTCAGGGATACTCTTTATCGTCGGGGGATTGACTCTGTTTTTTGACGCTGCCTAATGTTCGACGAAGCCGAGAAAGATCTGAATGACTATCATTCTAAAGTCTGTGGTGGTCATATTTATGGGTATGCTACTGCCCAGAAGATCTTACGAGCAGGGTATTTTTGGCCTTCTTTATTTAATGACTGCATAATCGTCGTTCAAAAATGCCATGCTTGCCAAACCTATAATCAAAAGATACGGTCACATCCTGCTCCTCTTCACCCTGTGGTCTCTGTTGGTCCCTCTGTGAAATGGGGCATCGATTTCATGACATGTCACCCTCACTCGGCCAGAGGGCATGGATACATTATTGTAGCCGTCAATTACTTTACAAAATGGGCCGAGGCGATGCCGACATTTGACAAAACTGGAAAGACTGCAAAATTATTCATTTTTAATCACGTCATAGCTCGTTTTCGTGTTCCCCAAGCTATCGTCACCGATTACGGTAGCCACTTTAGAAACTTCATGATGTCCGAACTTACTGAAAAGTTAGGTCTTCACCATGATAACTCAACACCCTATTACCCACAAGCCAACGACCAAGTCGAAGCAATTAACAAAGTTCTCATAACTATGCTCCGACGAATGATAGGGATTCACAAAACAAGTTGGCACACAATGTTGTTTTTGGCATTGTGGGCTTACTAGACATTCGTCAAGTCCACTACTGGGTTTACACCTTTCCGGTTAGTCTATGGTTTGGAAGCCATTCTTCCGATTGAATGCGAGATACCCTCTTTAAAAATAGTTGTTGAACTCCTACCAAACACTTCTGTTGAGGAAGAACGTCTATTGTATTTTATGCGATTAGACGAAACTCGACGCGATGCTACCCTAGTTATAGAAGCTCAGAAAAAACATGTCAAGGCCCAATACGACAAACATGTCAAGGCCCAATACGACAAACATGTCAAGGCCCAATACGACAAACATGTCAAGCCTCGCGTTTTCTCCAAAGGAGATCTCGTTCTCCTCTATGAACAAGATCGAGATATGCTAGGAGCTGGAAAATTTGAAGCCATGTAATGATGTCCTTATATCATTCGACGAGTTTTGGAAAAAGGAGCTTATGAGTTAGTAGATTACGATGGTATCCCTTTGAGTGAACCTAGGAATGGGTTGTACTTGAAGAAGTATTATGCATAAAATCATCTGTGCACGAGTACTTGTATTTTTATTGTATCATACTTCTTGTGTGTTACTATAGCTTGCTTTTGTCATTATCTGGTCTCTACCCTTATGTGACGTTGTGTTTGATTTCCAGATGTCAGAGTCTTCACTACCCTATATTGGCTTCGCTGATGGTGCTAGCCGTAGTACTCAGAACCTTGCTTCCGCTGCATGGACAATTTACGCCCCTACAAATGAACTTGTCTCCTTACGAGGTGTGTGTCTCGGCCGTGTGACCAACAATATTGCAAAGTATAGCACCATTATCGAATTATTGGTTGATGTTATCTCGCTCGAAATCCGTCATTTGGTTGTGCGAATCGATTCGCAACTTGTAGTACTACAGTTAAGTAATGTCTATACTATTCGAAGTCCTACTTTGTTACGAGTGTATTTGCGAATTCACCTCTTGGAACGTTATTTTGATTATATAGAATATCAACATATTCCTAGATGTCTAAATACATTAACTGATGCATTGGAAAATTATGTATTGGACAGACATTTGGATCATTTATAAATCAATCACATCAATTTTCACAACACAAGATAAAACAGTAGAAGCCATATGTATATATAACGATCAAAAGAGTTTGTTTTTACAAAAAAAATTGTCCAAAGACCAAAATGTCAAAATCTGAAGCTCATAGCTTCTACAAAGAGACGTCATGGATGACGCTCATGGTAACATATGACTGCCCAGGCAACCCTATGGAGTAGTCGGCCTATGGACTTTGACACTCCTACTGTGTGACACTGATAAAGTCGTGGAACCTCTCCAAGAGGCATGTCTAGAATATCTATTGTCAAACCCTCTAGGTTTTGTTCCACTGCTTGATAATCCTTGACATCCCATTGTGGCACTAGCACCACCTCTCCTCGCTGCTGAATGGGAGAAGTACTAGGAGGTCGGTAAGGTCCCACATCTATGTCATCAAAAACGATTTTGTATTTAGTATTTGGACGAACATATAAAAAAACATTTGCATATAATAAAATTCACAAAAACATTTAAAAAGGAAAAAATGTGTGTACTTCTTCCCAAGTTCCCCCCACTGAGCATCCTCCGGCAGGACTAAGTCCAGATCTCCTCGGAAATCCAACCTGGCATAAGCATAATCGTCGACCATCAACATCTGTGGTCGCAGCTAGTCGAAGAAGGTATCATCATACTTGATAATTGGTCTAGCTACATGCCGGTCCATGAGTTGACACCATCTCAACATTCTTGGATCCCTGGGAGCCGATAAATTCCACTCCACCTGCAGCCTCAGTAATGGAACCCTCTCTAGAAAGAAGGACACTAACAAAGATCAGTACCTGAATTGCTTCAGGTTGCCTCGTCTACATTTGGTCAACTGCCTTTTCATGCTACGAAGCACTGCATCTGCCCAGTTAAAAAACCGAGGTTCAGTACACTCTATAGCATACTGAAAGTAACTCTGGAGCACCATGTGAGGAGCGAAGCTCCCAGCCATCCAAGCAATGGTGAACAAGATAGTATGGAGGTTCAAATCCCGTACTCCCCAAATAGTTACTTTCCCTTTCTTCCTCTCTGCCTCAGGAACACAGTGTAAGCGACAGTACTCACTCATGGGCAGCCCACCACCTCTGCTACCAGTCAGGCTCATGTGGTACCCACGCTATGACAGTCTAATCAGGAAGTAAATGTCCTCAATATCTAAGGACAGTGTGTGGTCCCCTACATGAAATACCTGTTGATCGGGATCCCACATATGCACAAGGTACTCTAATAACCTGACTTGGGCCCTCATGCCCGGGATATGAAAGTACTTCAGAAGACCACAGTTTCTCAAAGTGGCAATAGTGGGCAGATGATTTTCGGCAATGGCATTATCTTCTTTGTGCTCCCTTTCGCACCATTCAAGAACCATTTTGATGGCCAAATACCTGCATAAGAACCACAAAAAGGAGATTAACAACTCTACTCACAATTTGGTTTTCTTTCATTGAGAAAAACTTTAAAAAAATTTCATGCTTTGCGGTTCTTGCAGGTGCCCTTTAGGCACAGTGTGAGAACCTCGCAGGTTACTGTGGGCTCATCTACAAGAATGACTCATTCTTGCAGGTCCCGTGTAGCCCACCTGCGAGAATGGCTGAGCGCAAGTATGGCTCACAAAACCAACTCAAAAATGAGTTTTTACCAATGAAAATGCAAAATAAAACCATGAAAGAGTAGAGGACAAAGAGCCTACCTCACTATCGTTGACGGCTCGTCGAATGGATGCTCGTAACTCCCGCAATCTAACGCCGAATTTCGAGGGTAAAAGAGGGGTTTTTGGGCTCAAATAGTGGAAAAGTGAAAATGATATGGTAAAAAGAGTTTTACTTATTTATATTAACTTTTACCATGTTATTGAATTTTTTATAATTATTTATTGATTAAAACCTAATCCCTAATGCCCTTTTGAGTGTAACTTTTGCAGGCGTAATGACTTTGATGTTCATATACAGGGATGCGGACATAGTTTTTCTTTTTCATCCCATGTTTTGATTATTTTTTTATGGTTTTTGTATAAAACCTCGAGCTTGGTCTTTGTCTGTTCTCACGCTCGAAAATACATGAGAACGCGATTGAGCATACTTTTATCACTTTTTCGGGCTCAGCAAGGTTATACAAAAAATGAACCCCCCTGGAGTCTTCTTTAAGCTCTTTTCAGATTCTCTAAATATGAAAAGATAGCCGAGTGACCTTGCTATTTTCACGCTCGATAAAGTATTTGAAGAAAGCTTCTGGTGGGCAATAATTTAACTCTTTTTCGGTCTCATCGGACTATTTTACGAAAAAGGAACTAAGAGAGTTCTCTTTTAAGTGTTTTTCCAGACTCTATAATCATGAAAAACCTTCGAGTTTTCTATCTCTGGACTCGTTAAACAAACATTGACAGACCCATAATGGGACTGAACCACTCCTTCTCAGGGTTCGTTAAACATACTCTGAAGGACTTATCTGAAGGATAAGCTTATATCAACAAGCATATGTTATCCTCCTCAAGCTTGCGTAAAAATAAAGAGGCAAGAAATGGTGGGGGAAAATTTGGGAAAGGGATATGTTTTTATCTTCATATTGATTAGCAGTAAGTGTTGCTCTTGAACATGACACCCCCTATTCATTATATTTGAAGCCGGTTTGGGAAATCCATTTGTCTCTCATTTGATTTGCTACAAGGTCATACCCTGTGTTGTCTTTGAGTCAATGCTTCCAAATCATTGGTCGTGTCATTCATATGTTCAAGAAAAGTTCATCTGAAACCTTTATTGAGTCGGCCATCTGCAGTTTTCCATTCTCTCTGTGTCGATGTTCCCTGTGTCCAGTTCAATTTACATCATACTCTGCTTCACCTTCAAAATCTGTTACTCATTTCGTGTCATTGATGGGGGATACATCAAGGCCCTCCTGTGACGAGTTTTGTTCCGTCGACTTCAACTCATTATCCGAAAACAAGACTTAGAAATTTTTGGTACCTTGGAACTTGCATGCCTCAATGGCAGGTTTCCTCGCTTTCGACAGTGGGTTTACATCATTGACCCCTGATCGAAAGATTCCATCGAATGTTCAACTTCAGCTCATTCATTCACACTCCATGGATTGTACTAGAGTACCTTGGGAGTCATTGACATTAATGGTGATTTCCCTCGCACTTGTTAACGGTTTCATCAATGACCAGTAATCAAGTGGTTTCTGCCATGTTCGACTTCAACACATGTAATCACATGGTTA
>JASDQU010372209.1:66266-79008 GCA_032191745.1 Picea mariana | reverse complement strand
AGGGCCCTTTGCTCGAAGAATCTTCTTTGACCGTCCTTTTCAAATATATAACCTGATTTGACAGTTTTTGAATGACTTTAGTTAAGTTTTCTAAATCCGAGCTTTCAGGTTGTGTTTTATTTTGAACAGGTCTAGGGAGGATTTTGAGCTTCTTTTTGGTAGATGAACTAGTCTCTGTTTCGTTGCTAGTAGTGTCCTTTAAACTAAGGATGTCTTTTTCAATCTGGCTAGCCTCTTCGAAGGCCTCTAACAACATGTCTTTCTTAGATCGTTTTACCCAA
The DNA here is from genome assembly GCA_032191745.1 of Picea mariana. Taxonomy (NCBI): domain Eukaryota; kingdom Viridiplantae; phylum Streptophyta; class Pinopsida; order Pinales; family Pinaceae; genus Picea; species Picea mariana. Next base: position 78,727 of record JASDQU010372209.1, on the reverse strand, counting down.
ATAGTTATACTTTGATGCAAGGCTTTAGTATAGTATGCTATGATAAGATTCTTGGCAGGCATCGAGTCTGTAGGGATTCGGTTCTTAAGTGTTAAGAATCTTTGGTTAAAATCTTTGATTTTCTCTCTGGGATTCATTCTTAAACTAGAAAGCTCCATGACTAGAACTTCTGGGGACTTATCGTCACCGAATTTCTCCAGAAAACAAGATTTGAACTTCTCCCAAGACACGATGGTATGGGGTTGCTGGGCAAAGTACCAGGTAGAGGCATTGCCCTCGAAAGTATAGGGGAACAACCTACAGACTACGTCTTCATGCTCGACATTATGGAGTCTAATGGCTAACATAAACTTTTTAATGTGGTCGTCAGCAATCTGTTTAGAGTCAGTGTCAAACTTGGGAAGCCACTTCTCCGGATGTTTGGGTAAGGGATGCTGAGGCTCGGGTACGGCTACTGCATCTTGGTCGAGCGAGGGTCTGGCAGGATTGTTCTGGTTGGCCATTGATGTAGGCAGTGTGGAAGGCTGAGAAGGGGAATTGCCTTTGTCAAAAGAGTCTTCTCCAGAAGAAGAAGGAGGTGATGGAGGTGGTGAGGGTGGTATTCTAGATCCTCCTGCAGCAGGAGTGAGGATTGGATTTGTAGGGTTTAAAGTGAGGTTAGTGCCTCCAAATTGTTCTCTGATATCAAAGAAATCTAAAGGTTGGTCTAAAGGCTGATTCGGTTGCCTTAAACGGGTGAAGGCACTATGTGTTCTTGAGAAAGATTGGCAGACAATCTCTTGTACGTCACCACCTGTAGGATTTGGGGTTACTGGTTCAACTGTGATCCGTAGATCATCATTTTATGTGGTTGTTGTTTGAGGGATGATGTTGTCGTTTGAATGACTTCTTGTCACTATAGGCGAGCGGTTAGGTGGTGGAGGAGTCTTACGACCACCTCGTGCCATTAATAATTTTTAGGCCCTCCTTCTAGCGCCATTTGTTGACGGGAGAAAATGAATGCTCATCAACTGGAGGAGTAGATATGATCCAGGGTTGTCTAAATAACCCAAGATGTTTGGGATGATCCACCCCGACAGGTTTAGCGGCTCCATTGGCCGATCTAATTCCTAAGAAAACGAAAGAAAACTAAAACTCAAGGAACTAATCTAAATGAGAAAAAGAAACTATAGCAAACTATATACAAATCTAAAGCATATATACAGTTTACTAACTAATATTATACATTAATAATTCTATGATATCAAATGTTCAGCTATCAACAGAATTAAATCTTAATTACAGATGTACAGTATTTACAGAATACAATTTTTGATCAAAACTTGTGAAAATCATTTGTAAAATAACAACGAAGCTATTGTTTTTTGACTTTTTATGATTTATTATGAGAAATGAATGAAATGAAAACTATCTAAAGCTGAGCAATTAAAATAGCAATCCTAACTGTAAATCTAAACTATATATCTAACTAAATTACTGAGAATTCTCGAATTTATTAACTATTAAATTGCAAATAAAGAAATAACCTGAAGTAACGCATCCTATTTGTCCTGTGCACAGTATTCGATTCAGCTGTTCGGTGGGAGAAAACCCGCACCAGATTCTCCACAAGCTTCTCGTAAACAAGAAGCAGCAGTGCTCTTTGACTATAAATGACAAAACAAACAAGACATAAAATGACAACAATCTTATAATTTACAAATCATCACAGTTAGATAAATCCCTGTGTGAAGATCTATACAAAACAATTCATTTGATCGAAAAAGATAAACCTTTACTCATCAAATTGAAACAGAGTGATTGTTGTACTAAAAAACGAGATACATAAKATATGGACAACATTTAAATCAYGAYGCATTAACCTGTAATAAGTCTTGATATCTAAAGTAGTCAATGACTTGATCACAAATTAGAATGCACAAAACTTGAACGAAAGCATGATAAATTGAAAGCTAAAGCTGTTACAAAAGATCCACTTCCATTCGAGTCTGTATCATCATAAATCCATAGTCTTTTTTCTCCCAACAGTCATGGGTTCATTACAAAAATTAATGAGTATATAAAGGCCACAGGGTAAAACATCCCTGTGGCAATTATCACAAACTGTTTACAGAAAATCTGGGAACAATCTCCCAAGTCTCTATTTCTGCCTATGACTAACAACTTAAAACAAAACTATATCACAAAAATCATGTCCTAAATTGCCACAGCATGTCCAATTTGTCATTCAAATTCGTAGGTACCTGTAGATGGACAAGAATAAACAAGTTTAGATAATGTTTTATTTGTAAAACTAACAAAAATCTAAATTTTAAGACTAGCTACAGAATCTCACGATTCTATAGCTGGTCTTATTTGCAAACAGAACCATTTTCAAATCAATCCAAACGATAAAAGAAATACATTCGACCTATTAAACAAACCTTTAATTACTCATTCAAAACAAATAAAATCATTCATGCCCGAAGTAACCAAATCTTTATGCCGATTTGAAACAGATAGAAATCGTGTTTAATTAACCGAATGGTAACAGGGATATATGCAATATGTCAAACAACCTTTTTATTACCAATTCGAAATAGATAGATCGTTTTGACAATTCAAAACCAACGAAATCAGTTTTTTGAATCAATTTTAATCGAAACAGACTATAATTGATCAAACAAGTCTTTCATGCGAGTTCAATACAGACATAATATGCAATCCAAAACTTAACAGAATCGTTTTTAAAATCAAAACTAACAGAGTCATTTTTGTGAATCAATAGATTACATTCTATTTATCAAACCAACCTCTGATATCAATGCATCGCATACACAAAAGATTATGCTAATTCAAACATTAGAATCATTTTTGGATCAAACCAAACAGAACTTAATCAAACTAACTCAGGGATGACACAATCGTTATACTAATTCAAGAGAAATCAAATCGTGTTAAATCGGTTCAAGCAAAACATAGCTACACGATTTTAGCAAACAAATATTCAATGCAAACATAATCCAAAATGAAATCAAAATAACATAATTGTTTTTAAATCTATTCAAACAAACAGTACTAAATGGGAGCGAACACAATCGGCTAACCAAATCAAAAAAACGATGTTGAAATACATACCTGGGCTGTAGAAAAATAACTCGGTCAGGATAACTTTGAGTTGACAAAGGTCATAGCTGCCTCAACATTTCTGAAGATAATAGAACCTGTAGTCTTTTGCTTCTTCTCGTTGGCTTGTAGCCTGTCGTTCTCCTTTGACAACACAATAACCCGTTATTCCAATGACTTAATTTTAGATTGCAACAAGGGAACATCCGTGTAGTAACTTTCAAGCTAGGAATTGCATTGAGTACATGGTGTTTGATCGGGCCTTGGCATCATAGGTGAGGGTTCTTTCAAGTTACAAGGGGTTTCATTTTGAAGCTTAATTCCTGGGAAGTTAGGGTCATTCTTGAGGCACGGAGGTAGGTTGGAAACATAGTCATAGGGTTCCATAGAACAGAGGCCATGAGAGTAAGGGTATTCCTCAGGCAAGAAAGGTTCAATCTCATAGTTTGAATCCTCGCTCAAAACAATAGGCTTCGGGTCAGATTTTTGTTTGGGCTTGTTCCTAGCACATCTAGATAACCATCATGCATTCTTCTTTCCCTTACTATTGACACCAGTATCACCTTTTCCTTTCTTCCTCACAGGCCTCTTGACGGTCTTAGTATTGTCTTTAGCACACGGGTCGACCATGGTATCGGGTAGGTCAAGGTTGGGGTAGTTCGAGGGTTTGACAGGGGGTAGAAGGGTATGAGGTGGCACGGCTGGCCCAACCAGAGTTTCAGTAACCACAACCTTGTCCACTTGGACACAGTCGGGAGTGGCAAAGCTATTCCTTGATAGGAAGGCTTGCCAACAATCACCACTAAGGCTCAAATGATGAACAATCACGATTTTGATCAAGCAGTGATGGAAAAGGCTGCTATCATCCTTCTCACACTTAAATCGTTTGGACATCTTGTACAGACCGTGTAGGAGATAGTGCAGCATGTTCAGAGGGTAGTCTATAAAATTTATAAGAAACCTGAGATGATAAAGAAATACCAAACTGTAACAACCTTCGCAAGTCACAAATTACTTAACAATTGCTAATAGATCATGCCACCTGGGCTTGAGGGCCTTGGCATCATAGATGAGGGTTCTTTCAAGTTACCAGGGGTTTCATTGTGAAGCTTAATTCCTGAGAAGTTAGGGTCATTCTTGAGGCACAAAGGTAGGTTGGAAACATAGCCATAGGGTTCCATAGAACAGAGGCCATGAGAGTAAGGGTATTCCTCAGTCAAGAAACGTTCAATCTCAGAGTCTGAATCCTTGCTCAAAACGATAGGCTTCGGGTTAGAGTTTTGTTTGGGCTTGTTCCTAGCACATCTAGATAACCATCGTGCATTCTTCTTTCCCTTACTATTGACACCAGTATCACTTTTTCCTTTCTTCCTCATAGGCCTCTTGATGGTCTTAGTGTTGTCTTTAGCACACGGGTCGACCATGGTATCGGGTAGGTCAAGGTTGGGGCAGTTCGAGGGTTTGACAGGGGGTAGAAGGGTATGAGGTGGAACGGCTGGCCCAACCAGAGTTTTAGTAACCACAACCTTGTCCACTTGGACACACTCGGGAGTGGCAAAGATATTCCTTGATAGGAAGGCTTGCCAACAGTCACCACTAAGGCTCAAATGATGAACAATCATGATTTTGATCAAGTAGTGATGGAAAAGGCTGCTATCAGCCTTCTCATGCTTAAATCGTTTGGACATCTTGTATAGACTGTGTAGGAGATAGTGCGACATGTTCAGAGGGTAGTCTATAAAATTCATAACCAACCTGAGATAATAAAGAAATACCAAACTGTAATGACCTTCGCAAGTCACAAATTGCTTAACAATTGCCAATAGATCATGCCACCTAGGCTTGAGGGCGGTGATAGGAATACCTCTATCACAACTAACAACCTTCCTCGATGTGAATAGGAGTGGCCACGGCACCTCGTCCACTTTCGAGTTCTTAAACCACTTCTGTCCTTTAGCTGGTAAGCCTATAGCTGAGCTAAGGAATTCCTCATTTATCTCTAGTTGGATATCCCCGACCTTAGCCCTGCATCCGTCGAAGGTGAGGGAAAACTGTTGGGCTACCGAAAGGTTGAAACCCTCAAATTTTTGGATAAAAACCAGCCAGCCACTATTCTCTAGGTCTTCGCGAGCATTGTCAAATAGCAGGAGCGTTTGGCTGCCATTAGGTTCTATACGCACCACAGGTGCCATAGGAGAGAGCACACAGTGAGCTGGGTAAACGGACAAGGGTTTGGACAGGGTATTCGTAGGACCGCAAGCTCAGGGATTTCCCCAAAACTAACAGAGGTAACCCGGGATAGGAGGCGAGCATTAATGCCTAAGTGTGCGAGGGTGATGGAACGAAACAATCCATGCAGAACATTCATATTGAATGTACAATCGACGGCGCTATGGTGATTCACTATTGGTGTGTGTTAAAAACAATGCCAATCAAACAACTATTGAAAACCATGATAAGTCAATCCAAATATTTGCACAACAATAGTGTTTGCATGGTTTAAAACAAAGCAATATTTCGAATATAGCACTAAAGATTCAATTATAAAATTTAAGCTTTGTATGAAACCATTGCACTAAGGGTCTAATCACAATGTTAATACATTGTTATGAAAACATTGAATTCGATCAAAAACAATAGAACATCGAACCGCCATCGAATCAAGGACCCAATCATAATCATTAGAATACCATCACAATCTTATAAAAATGAAGTCATATTAACAACAACAAAAAATGCCAAATGAGTAAAGGTTTTGGTGTCTTGCCAACTGTGTGAACATAATTGAATTGGAAATGCAATGAACACATAGACAAGAGTAACCATTATGATCCAGCGACGATTTTAATGCCATCGACATGAATTTGAACTCAAAGTTTTCACGCTTGCAGTCGTGAAAACGAGAACAAAAGGCAGGTGTGAAAATGCGCAAGATAATAGTGTTGTTTTATTCAAAAGATTGTGATGAGAATCAAGGGTTCTAAAACACTTGTGTAGGCATCTTATAAAGATAGGATAAAAATGTGAAATGGCTGCCAACAGGTACCTCTGCACTGTCAAGTCAAGCATCCCATCGATCTGATCCCCGAAACACCTCTTCTCAATGGGCTAGTCTATTGCCCCTCTCTACTAGAAAATGAGGAGATGAAGTGTCAAATCCAAGAACTGCTCCAAAAGGGGCACATTAGACCCAACTCATCCCCTTGTGGAAGCCCAATCATGTTAGTGCAGAAGGACGAGACCTGACGACTCTGCATTGATTATCGGGCCCTAAATAAAATCACAGTCAGGAATCGATACCTGATTCCCCTCCTTGATCAAATCAAGGGGGCCAAATACTTCAGTAAGATTGATTTGAAGTATGGCTACCATTAGGTTCAAATAGAATAGACAGATGTATGGAAAACTACCTTCAAGTCAAAAGAAGGTATTTTTGAATGGTTGGTCATGCCCTTTGGTTTGGAAAATGCCCCAATAACTTTCATGAGGATGATGGACAATATCTTGCGTCATTTCACCAATTCTCTTGTGGTGGTGTATCTAGATGACATCATCATCTACAACAAGACTTGGGAAGAACACGTATATCATATTCAACAAGTTCTGCACACTCTTCGGCAACACAAGCTATATGTCAACTTGGAAAAATGATCCTTCGTCATGGACAGGGTCCAATACCTAGGATACATTGTTGATGTGCATGGTGTGTGTTGGGATCCAGTTTTGTGATATTTTACACTACACAAATACACTCATCATTACACATTCTCCCCGCATTTCGTCAGTAATATATCCCTAATTACACCATAAACCTCCATTATCTCTTGTTATTCATCCTATGTGGTTAATACATAATTTTTTATAGTTTTAGTGATTAAAAGGATGATTATACAATATTTTTTATGATGATGGTTTAATCCTATGTTTCTATGTCAAAACAATATGTTCCCACACTATTCCCACACTGGAAGTCATCTAGTACCCGCATTGGAAGTCATCTAGTACCTGCACCAAAACACTCAAGGTAATCTGGTACTAACACTCCAAGTAATCCGGTACCAGAAGGTTCTACAATCATCTGATACCTACGCTCATCCGGTACCTGCGCTCTTCTGGTACTAGTGTTTATTTTTCAATTGTGCTCATCCTGTACCAGCATTCTACAAGCATCTGGTACCAGATATAGTTCGAAAATTTGGATGTTTCTAGAGGAAAATCATGAACATGGGTTTTGTCGAAAGAAACGTTGGCATGGGGAAGCATGAGACAGAATTCACCCAGCGCACACGTGTGGACCTCCATCTCAGGAGGAACAATTTTGCAAAAATTAGTAAAAATCTCAAACTGCCAACTTGTGCCTCGATTTTCGTGCAGATGGTATCATATCTAGAAATTCTACGATATGGGTTTTGTCTAGAATGTGGAAAATTGAGTAGTAGAAAGGTAGTTTTTCAAAATTCAAAATGGTTTAAGAAATTAGGAAGGATATTTAACCCAAATTTTCATATTTGGTGAAAAACCCATATTTGGGGATTTTATCTAAAATTGTAAAATTTGAAATCAAAGCTTTGGGATTCAGTCCCATCCACTCTTCAATGGCTTCTTGTGTATAAAAAAGAATTCATAGGCTTGAAAAAGGATTCATTCATCTGTAGTTAAGGTCATAACACTATTGTGAGAAATATCTTCCTTTTGTAATTTCTGAGTTTGATGGAAAAAAGAATTGGTGTTTTGTGCATTCAAGGGGATTGACTTATTTTTGGAAGCAAATTACTTGTTGGGTAGGGCCCCTCAACTTAGTAAGAATGTTTCCATTTGTATATTAACTAATTAGAATTTCATTTATGTATTTTTCTTTTATTGTTCAATTTGTTTAAAGGTTGGAATTTCATTTACAGTTTGGATTGTCACGTGGTTTGAATTCTAATTTTAGTTTTGCAGTTGTTATGTTAATTAGAACTCATATTATAAACCTCCCAATTGAATACATTATCACATTGAGCTTTGAATTTATTTAGCATTCTCTCCTATCACATTTGCGTGCTTATATTTCTGTGTATTCTTCCTATGCTCTATTTTTATGGACTATGGACAATCCCTCATTGCATTTATCTCCTTCAGCATTGATTTGCCGTCCAATTTTCCCATCAAATCTACCATTCAAATCACCCATTACTTTCTTACTGTCCAAAATATTATAAAACAGAGCATGCTAACATATTATTGTTTGCATTCACTTATAAAAGAAAACACAAAAAAGACAGAGTTGGATTATTCGTTGCATATACTCAACTTTTCTCTTCCATATTTGTTCTTTTCCCTTCAACAAAATTTTCTCATTGATTGCAGATTTAATCATGCAATATAATTAGCCATGAAAGAGCAAATTGACCCCTCTCTTTGCCTCATTCTCTACGCATGGAATCAATGCCCAGTCACACTGCAATTACATCTCATGACTAATAATTGTCCTCTATTTTCATCTACTCATTCTTTCATTGATGAATGCACATTAAATTACACAACTTTATTGATTGTTCACACAAGGAACTCTCCCTGTTATCAACTTATTCAACACATTAAATTTTGTTTAATTGACTGTACTTTAAATATAGATCTTTCGTCAATTGCAGAAGTCCATGTTCTTCTCAATTACTCTTTGATTCTTGTGCTTTACATTGAAGCTCTCAGTTTGCAGAGAGTGCCTATCCTTCTTTTCCTCTTTTGATTTTATATATGACTAAACAATTTTAATAAGCATTAAGTTTTTAGCTTCTTTTACAGAGTTGATATTGTTTTCCATTGCATAAGCACTCCACTTCTTTCCACCTTGTATTTATGCATTGCCATTCTTTCCCATTCATTTTCATTTCTTTCCATGCTTTCTCATTGTGATTGATGCCGATTGTGGAAATATCTTGATTTTAGATGGCATATACTGTTTGATTCCAGTTTGATTGATTGGTTTTAAATTCATCTTGCCTTTTCCTATAGTTTGATTTGTTTGCTTTATGTGTTTTAGGTTCAGTTCTTTCATGCACATTTCATTTCATTCACATAGTTTGAAATAAGTTTTGTTTTCTATTTGTTTGATTTCCTTTCGCTAGTTTTCTTCAATTTGGATTTCCCATAGCTTTCTTGCACTTTACTTCCTGTACTTAATTTTTCTTTCCTATACTTTGGATTTTGGCACTTTAATTTTTTGTAGTTTTAATCACCAAAGGGAAAGATTAAAGTTCTGACTCGTGAGATATGGCCTCCCACGTTGGGCTTCTACATAATGTGTTAGTTTATTTCATGTCAATCGAATTCATTGTTTGTTTCGTTTATTGCATTAAAGTGTGGTTTGTTGGCATTATATATTAGACTAGGATAGGACCCAATCCTGCATTTTTTGTGCTTGCACCCTGAAGCTTACGAGCCCCAGTTGATAATTTAATGTTGGGAATTAATAGTGCATATATTTAGCCCAATAGTGTGCATGTTGATCTAGCCAAGATCCAAGTTATCCGTGACTAGCCAACCCCAACCATGCTCACTGAGCTTCGGAGGCTCTTAGGCCTTGCCAATTTCTATTGCAGGTTCATGTTAGGATTCTCCCATATTGCATGGGCCCTCAGTCAAATAACTAGGGGTGGTGGTAAGTAAAAATATATGTGGGCCCTGTCCCAACAAAAAGCATTAGATGATATGAAACAGCGCTTGTGATCATCCCCAGTGCTTTCATTACCTAATATGAAACAACCCTTTGAGATCAAGACAGATGCTTTAGACTATGTTGTGGGCACAATCATCACTCAGCATGGCCACCAAGTGGCCTATCACAGTGAGACACTATCATATGTCGTTCGTAAGTACCCTACTTATGACAAAGAAATGTACTCCATTATGAAATCCTACTGCCATTGGAGGAATTACATTCTCGGGAAGGAGACAATCATCCACACTGATCATAATCCATTGCAATTCATGTAGACACAAGGAAAATTCCAGAATGACCACCATCAGAAGTGGTCCACATATTTGCATCATTTTCACCTCAACGTCAAGTATAAAACAAGAAGTACCAACTGAGTCGTTGATTGCCTCAACCGACCTCCAGTCGCAGTACTGACCACAATGCTAGACTCTTGTGTCCATGAGACCTCCGGATGGTCCTACATCTATGAGATAGATCTTGACTTCACCAACACCTACCAAGTGTTGGGTGCAAACACAATTGTCACTAATTTCCATCTTCAGGATGGGGTGTTGTGCCATTTGGGCCATCTTTGCATTCCATCAATTGAGTGAGCAAAGTTGATTTGGGAATCCCACTATAGTTTTATGGTAGGACACTTCAGCGTGGACAAGACAGTGGTAGTTCTACAATGAAATTTCTACTAACCGAAACTTTTATAGGATGTCAGGAAGTATATCTGGTCCCACACTGCCTGCGCTATTTCCAAACCAACCACTAATAAACAAGGCATGTACACTCCTCTTCCTACTCCTTATAGGCTTGGGAATCCATTTCAATGGACTACATGTCGGGCCTTCCCTCCACCAAGCAGGGAAATGACTGTGTTTTCGTGGTTGTTGATCGCATTTCCAAGTTGGAAATTATGGCTGCCTATAAAAAGAGCATCACAACGGAGGCCACTTCCAAGCTCTTCTTTGAACGAGTGTGGGTACACTTTGGGATCCCACAAACCATTATCTTGGATTGGGACATTCAATTCCTCAACACATTATGGTCAATCCTCTGGTCACTGTTGGACACCAATATCACCAAGTCCACTGCCTTCCACCCCCAGACAGATGGCCAAACCAAGGTCATCAACCGAATGATTGTGCACATGTTGTGCATGTACAATTCCAAGGAACCCTACACTTGGGATCAGAGTCTTCCCTATGTTCAACACAGCTACAACAAAGCCATACATAGCTCAACCAACCACAACCCCTTTCAGGTGGGGTTGGGATTTCAACCATTGGGTCCCATGGATGTTGCACTACCCCTTGCGGCCACCCAGGTAGACTCATCGCACTAGTACATATTGGAAAATTTTCGCCGTTCTATTTGCAATGTTATGGAAAAAATAGGCCATATTGTCGAAAAATAGAGGAAGTTTTAAAAAAAATTCTCCATATTGCCCGATAACGTCACAAGTGTGACGTAATACAAACACATGTCGTTATTGTGATGAAGACTTCGCTATTGTGACGCCATTGGGTTTTCATCTCTCTTGTGACATTGGTAAAATAGTAGTTGTAGTTGCGATGTTATGGAAACTAGGTTTTCCCCCTCCCAATGGTCACCTAGTATTTGACGAAGTCAACTTTGACTTGGTCAAATATCGTTGGAATTGCGGCATTATAAAATATATAAATATGTTACATTTTACGGATGTTGCGACAAGTTTTCTATAATAAAAACACTTCAAAAAGGGTTTAAGCGGGTCTTCTTGGAAAACAAAAAACAAGTATTTTTTTCAGTATATGTTCGTGGGGGAGAATGTCAGAAACATTAGAGCTGGGAAAATAATTTAAGAGGGTGAAAAGGGTGACGATAAATGTTATTTCCCTTGCAAAAATTGTTGTACTAGACATCCCGAAAAGGGTTTTAATAGCAACAGCTAAAAAACATTGTAGAAAATATGGGCACATGGACGGGGGATCAAATGAATATCATCCCATGGTAATTAGCTATATATACATTCATTATCTGTTTTAATATTTATTGTATTCTCAAAATTTTATATTTTTTTATACATGCACTAATTTTTCATGATTTTTGTAATTATAAAGTTAGATTTTCCCCCTAACTTTATGCACAAGCACCAAGTAGTAGCAGAAATGATGTTGTAGTATAAGATGAAGAACTTGAAGAAGATAATTAAGATCAAGTTAATGATCCCATGGAAGTAGATGACAATAATAACATAGTTCAAGATTATGGGACAAATCAAATGATCCAAGACTTATTCGGTCATCCAAATGTGGATCATGGGGACAATAGTGATGGTATTTATGATGAACCTCTGATTGAAAAGGAAAATAAACAACTTTATAAAGGATCAAGAGAAAATATTCTCTCCACAACATTGTTGATGGTGAACTTGAAAGTTATGAATCATTTGTCAAACACTTGTATGACATAGATCCTAAGGTATGTAATATGTTTCTTCACATCTACATAAAGGTTGACTTTTCCCCATTTTTTTAGAGTTAATTAATGTGTAAAATAAAAATGCAATATTTACAATTACTATTATTTACATGAACTATTTATTTTTTTATGCTTTAGATTGTTAGGTGAATTTTTGTTACCCTCGTCAAATATTTTACCTCGCACATATCGAGATTTACATGCC
>JASDQU010372209.1:50347-64131 GCA_032191745.1 Picea mariana | reverse complement strand
CTAATGTGTGAAATGCAAAAGTATCTACCTCCAGCATTTTTAATGCCCAAGAACACTACCTCATACACCAAGTTGAGGAGATTGAAATGTGTGGATCTATACACACAAGGTCAATGTGGATGGTGGAGAGGCACTTGAAATCATTGAAGGCTTTGGTTAGACAAAGAGCATGTCCTGAGGGTTCTATGGTGGAGGGATATATGGTATATGAATCCATGGTGTCTATTAGTCAGTATCTTCCTAAATGAGCAGTGCAAGCTATGCATGCAATGCATTGCAGTTGGGATGTGAACTCCATCAAAAAAATTGAAAGGGAGAAGTTGTTGAGGAAAGGTACAATGAAGAAAGTGAGAGGTAATTAAATTGTGGATATTTTTAATAAATATAATTTTTTCATTTTTTTGTGTATATGATCATACTCATTTAATATTTATTAATATTTACCATGGTTATAACTAATATTTAATATTGGCGAATTGTGATTTTTTGATCGGTCAGTTGCTCAAGATTAGGATGCACTACATTTATACATTGAAAAAAATCTTGACTAGATAAAGGTATGGATTGATAGATGTAAAGAACCTCATGGCGGTAGATTATCATGGAAAGAACTATCTGAATTGGTTAGAGAATCTCGTCATAATGGAGATTCTAATGTTACGTAGAGGGAAATAGGTTTAGCATATTGTTTGAAAGATGGAAAGGCAAGCAAATTCACCCATTTTATTCAGTTGTTTTATATTATATTAATGTGACTGCAAGTGTGTTTTTTTCATATTATACTTTCCAAGTTATATAATTTTGTTTATTATTAATTGACAATGCATCTTTTACATGTCTGGCATATTGCAGTTGAAACACCACAAGGCTATGTGGTGCAATGGTCATAAATTTCGCATCAAATAGTTGGATGAAACCAAAACAAATTCTAATAGTGGGATAACTGCAGTATTATAGGTCACTAATGTTTCCTCTAGCAGTAACAGATGTCCTCGAGAATATGAAAATAGATACTATGGGTTTTTGAATGATATAATTGAGTGTGACTTTAATTCCTTCAAATTAGTTTTGTTCAATGTCAAATGGTATAGGTTACTAATGCATGAACATGATAAGAAAAGAACCATTATTCAACATGCCAATGGATTTTCGATGATTAAAACAATAGTTTTTGAAAAATCAAATGACTACTATGTTTTTCCAAGTCAATGTGAACAAGTATTTTACTCAAAAGTTCCTCGTAAGAGGGATTTCTCATTTGTTGTTAGATATGATCCAAGAGGAAGGCCAGTAAATTATATAGTAGATGAGGAAGATGATATTGAAGAAGAAGATGATGTAGAGCTAGAGCAGGAAGAATAAGGGTCAATAGATGAAGAAGACGAAGAAGATGAACTAGGCGTAGGAGACAATGCGTCAGTTCTTGATGTTGATATCGATGAAGATATGCTCGAAAATGACATTGATGATGATTATGATGATATCATCAATCCTTTCAACATTGTTTTTGAACCGGATGTTGATACATATATCGAGTTAGATGATAAATAAGAAGATACAGAAGAAAGATGATACAAATGTTGCATTGGTCGATGAGGTACGCAACTAGATATTTTAATTTGTATGAATTATTCTCTTTAAATATTTTTTAATCATGTGGGTTAATTACATGTTTTTAAGTTTTATTTCATTTTTGTTTTGGTAGTTTCCATGCATGATTACGATGTTGTTTTTGTTTGTTTTCTATTTTATATATTGGGTATTGGGGAATTGAGAGAAATGTGAGAGGGAGGAGGGGCCATATGAGCTTCCACCTTCACGTGGTTGGCCTTGTTTAGTAGAGAATAAATTATTATCGAAACCAAGAGAAGTTCATTCATTCATATTTATACTCAAAGATCACTCACAGACCAACTTTATATATCATCTCATCTCGTCCTCGTTTTGTTTGAATTTTCTGATTGGTCAAATTTTAAAGGAAACAACTATTAAAAGACATTGTACTAGGGCTAGAGTACATGATGGGAACAATGACCTGTGAATGGGGCCAACGTTGAAATTTTTCTATATGCACCGAAATTTGACATGGATACTCTGTTCACATTTGACATGCACCAAAATTTGACATGGATAGTTCGTTCCATGTCAAATTTCAAGATAGTTCCAACAACAATTCTATATAAGGGAAGTTCCATGTCAAATTTCAAGATAGTTCCGACAATGATTCTATAGAAGGGAATGACGAATGATGACAACGAGAGGTGAAAAATGATGAACATTGATGCAAATGTGGACGATCTCAAATATTATGTTGGGACATCATACATCCTTGAGTCTTCAAACCCTCTGATACCATCAAGGCATGTGTCTCGTCTAACCATGTCAAATTTTGATGCATACAGGCACATATTGAAGAAATTTCAACATTGGCCCCATTCATTGCTCACTATGCGGGGTCGATGCATGACAGTTGTGGTGGTTGAATTGTAAGTTCCATGACATTTCAAGAGAGTTCCAACAAATATTCTACAGATGGAAACAATGACATTTGACAATGAGACGCCCATTATGAACGTTATTGCAAACATGGACGATCTCAAAGATTATGTGGTCGGGACATCATACATCCTTGAGTCTTGAAACCCTCCCATACCGTCAAGGCATGTGTCTAGTCTAAACATGTCTAATTTCGACACATACATGCACAATTTGAAGAAATTTCAACGTTGGCCTCATTCACTCCTCATTGTGTGGGGTCAATGCAAGATGACATTTGTGATGGGTGTATTGGATGTGCCATGAAATTTCAAGAGAGTTCGAAAAAATATTCTATAGATGGCAATGAAGAATGATGACAATGAGACATCCATTATATTGAACATCAATGCAAACATGGATGATCTCAAATATTATGCGGGGACATCAAACATCCTTAAGTATCGAAACCCTCCCATACCTTCAAGGCAACTATCTAGTCTAACCATGTCAAATTTTGATGCATATAGGCATAGATTGAAAACATTTCAACGTTGGACCCATTCACTGCTCATTGTGCGGAGTCGGTGGAAGAAATTTGTGATGGGTGTATTTGAAGTTCCATGTAAAATTTCAAGATAGTTCCGACAACGATTCTACAGAAGAGAATGACGAATGATGACAATGAGAGGTGCATCATGATGAACGTTGATGCAAATGTGGACGATCTCAAAGATTATGTTGGAACATCATACATCCTTGAGTCTTGAAATCCTCCCATACTGTCAAGGCATGTGTCTAGTCTAACCATGCCAAATTTCGATGCATACAGGCACATATTGAAGAAAATTCAATGTTGGCCTCATTCACTACTCACTATGCGGGGTCGGTGCATGACATTTGTGGTCGTTGAATTGGAAGTTCCATGACATTTCAAGAGAGTTTCAACAAAGATTCTACAGATGGAAACAATGACATTTGAAAATGAGATGCCCATTATGAACGTTGTTGCAAACATGGACGATCTCAAAGATTATGTCGTTGGGACATCAGATAACCTTGAGTCTTGAAACCCTCCCATACCTTCAAGGCATACGTCTATTCTAGTCATGTCGAATTTTGACGCATAGATGGACAATTTGAATAAATTTCAATGTTGACCCCATTCACTGCTCATTATGCGGGGTCGGTGCAAGATGACATTTGTGATGGGTGTATTAGATGTGCCATGACATTTCAATAGAGTTTCGAAAAATATTCTATATATGGAAATGAAGAATCATGACAATGAGACATACATTATATTGAATGTTGATGCAAACATGGATGATCTCAAATAATATGCGGGGACGTCAAACATCCTTAAGTATCGAAACCATCCCATACCTTCAACGCAACTATCTAGTCTAACCATGTCAAATTTCAATGCATATGGACATAGATTGAAAACATTTCAACGTTGACCCCATTCACTACTCACTGTGCGGGGTCAGTGGAAGAAATTTGTGATGGGTGTATTTGAAGTTCCATGTCAAATTTCAATATAGTTCCGACAATGATTCCATAGAAGGGAATGACGAATGATGACAATGAGAGGCGCAACATGATGAACGTTGATGGAAATGTGGATGATCTCAAATATTATGTTGGGACATCATACATGCTTGAGTCTTGAAACCCTCCCATACCGTCAAGGCACGTGTCTAGTCTAACCATGTCAAATTTTGATGCATACAGGCACATATGGAAGAAATTTCAACGTTGGCCCCATTTACTACTCACTATGCGGGGTCAGTGCATGACATTTGTGGTGGTTAAATTGGAAGTTCCATGACATTTCAAGAGAGTTCCAACAAAGATTCTACAGATGGAAACAATGACATTTGACAATGAGACACCCATTATGAACGTTGTTGCAAACATGGATGATCTCAAAGATTATGTGGTCAGTACATCAGACATCCTTGATCATTGAAACCCTCCCATACCATCAAGGCATGTGTCAAGTCTAATCATATCGAATTTCGACGCATACATGCACAATTTGAAGAAATTTCAAAGTTTTCCCCATTCAGTGCTCACTATACAGGGTCAGTGCAAGATGACATTTGTGATGGGTGTATTGGATGTCCCATGACATTTCAAGAGAGTTCCAAAAATGATTCTATAGATGGAAATGAATAATGAGGACAATGAGACATCCATTATATTGAACGTTGATGCAAACATGGATGATCTCAAATATTATGCGGGGACATCAAACATCCTAAAGTATTGAAACTCTCCCATACCTTCTAGGAAACTATCTATTCTAACCATGTCAAATTTTGATGCATATGGGCACAGATTGAAAACATTTCAACATTGTCCCCATTCAATCCTCACTATGCAGGGTCGGTGGAAGAAATTTGTGATGGGTGTATTTGAAGTTTCATGTCAAATTTCAAGATAGTTCCAACAATGATTCGATAGAAGAGAATGACGAATGATGACAATGAGAGGTGCAGCATGATTAACATTGATGCAAATGTCGACAATATCAAATATTATGTTGGCACATCATACATCCTTGATTCTTGAAACCATCCCATACCGTCAAGGCATGTGTATAGTCTAACCATGTCAAATTTTGATTCATACAGGCACATATTGAAGAAATTTCAACGTTGGCCCCATTTAGTGATCACTATGCAGGTTTGGTGTAGGAAATTTATGGTGGTTGAATTGGAAGTTCCATGACATTTCAAGAGAGTTCCAACAAAAACTCTACAAATGGAAACAACAACATTTGACAATGAGACGCCCATTATGAACGTTGTTACAAACATGGACGATCTCAAATAGTATGTGGTCGAGACATCAGACATCCTTGAGCCTCGAAACCCTCCCATATCGTCAAGGCATGTGTCTAGTATAACCATGTCAAATTTTGACGCATACATGCACAGTTTGAAGAAATTTCAACGTTGGCCCCATTCATTGCTCATTATGCGGGGTCCGTGTAAGATGACATTTGTGATGGGTGTATTGGATGTGCCATGACATTTCAAGGGAGTTTCAAAAAAGATTATATAGATGGAAATGAAGAATGATGACAATGAAACATCCATTATATTGAACATCGATGCAAACATGGATGACCTCAAATATTATGTAGGGACATCAAACATCCTTAAGTATCGAAACCCTCCCATACCTTCAAGGCAACTATCTAGTCTAACCATGTCACATTTCGATGCATACGGGCACAGATTGAAAACATTTCAACGTTGGACCCATTGACTGCTCACTGTGCAAGGTCGGTGGAAGAAATTTGTGATGGGTGTATTTGAAGTTCCATGTCAAATTTAAGGATAGTTCCAACAATGATTCTATAGAGGGGAATGATGAATGATGACAATGAGAGGTGCACCATGATGAACGTTGATGCAAATGTGGACGATCTCAAACATTATGTTGGGACATCATACATCCTTGAGTCTTGAAACCCTACCATACCGTCAAGGCATGTGTCTAGTCTAACCATGTCAAATTTTGATGCATACAAGCACATATTGAAGAAAATTCAACGTTGGCCCCATTCACTGCTCATTATGCAGAGTCAGTGCATGACATTTGTAGTAGTTGAATAGGAAGTTCCATGAAATTTCAAGAGTGTTCCAACAAATATTCTACACATGGAAATAACGACATTTGACAATGAAACGCCCATTATGAATGTTGTTGCAAACATGGGTGATCTCAAATATTATGTGGTTAGGACATCAGATATCCTTGAATCTTGAAACCCTCCCATACCTTCAAGGCATGTGTCTATTCTACCAATGTCTAATTTCGACTCATACATGCACAATTTGAAAAAAAATCAACAGTGGCCTCATTCACTACTCACTATGTGGGGTCGGTGCAAGATGATATTTGTGGTGGGTGTATTGGATGTGCCATGACATTTCAAGAGAGTTATGAAAAAGATTCTATAGATGGAAATGAATAATGATGAAAATGAGACATCCATTATATTCAACATTGATGCAAACATGGATGATCCTAAATATTATGCAGGGACATCAAACATCCCTAAGTATCGAAACCCTCCCATACCTTCAAGGAAACTATCTAGTCTAACCATGTCAAATTTTGATGCATACAAGAAAAGACATTTCAACATTGGCCCCATACACTTCTCACTCTGCGGGGTCGATGGAAGACATTTTTGATGGGTGTATTTGAAGTTCCATGTCAAATTTCAAGAAAGTTCCGACAACGATTCTATAGAAGGGAATGATGACAATGAGAGGTGCATCATGATGAACGTTGATGAAAATGTGGAAGATCTCAAATATTATGTTGGGAAATCATACTTCCTTGAGTCTTGAAACCCTCCCATATCGTCAAGGCATGTGTCTAGTCTAACCCTATCAAATTTCGATACATACAGGTACATATTGAATAAATTTCAACGTTGTCCCCATTCACTACTCACTATGCGGGGTCGGTGCATGACATTTGTGGTGGTTGAATTGGAAGTTCCATGACATTTCAAGAGAGTTCCAACAAAGATTCTACAGATGGAAACAATGACATTTAACAATGAGATGCCCATTATGAACGTTGTTGCAAACATGGACGATATCAAAGATTATGTGGTCGGTACATCATACATCCTTGAGCCTTGAAACCCTCCCATACCGTCAAGGAATGTATCTAGTCTAAACATATCAAATTTTGATGCATACATGCATAGTTTGAAGAAATTTCAATGTTGGCCCCATTCGCTGCTCACTATATGGCGTCGGTGCAAGATGACATTTTTTATGGGTGTATTGGATGTGCCATGACATTTCAAGAGAGTTCTGAAAAATATTCTATAGATGGAAATGAAGAATGATGACAATGAGACATCCATTATATTGAACGTTGATGCAAACATGGATGATATCAAATATTATGTGGGGACATAAAACATTCTTAAGTATCGAAACCCTCCCATACCTTCAAGGAAACTATCTAGTCTAACCATGTCAAATTGCAATGCATACGGGCACAGATTGAAAACATTTCAACATTGGCCCCATTCACTGCTCACTGTGCGGGGTCAGTGGAAGAAATTTGTGATGGGTGTATTTGAATTTCCATGTCAAATTTCAAGATAGTTCCGACAACGATTCTATAAAAGGGAATGACAAATGATGAAAATGAGAGGTGCAACATGATGAACTTTGATGCAAATGTTGACGATCTCAAATATTATGTTGGGACATCATAGATCCTTAAGTCTTCAAACCCTCCCATACCATCAAGGCATGTGTCTAGTCTAACCATGTCAAATTTCGATGCATATAGGCACATATTGAAGAAATTTCAACATTGGCCCCATTCACTGCTCACTATGCAGGGTCGGTGCATGAAATTTGTGGTGGTTAAATTGGAAGTTCCATAACATTTCAAGAGAGTTCCAACAAATATTCTATAGATGGAAACAATGACATTTGACAATGAGACGCCCATTATGAACGTTGTTGCAAAAATGGACGATCTCAAAGATTATGTGGTCGGGACACCAGACATCCTTGAGTCTTGAAACCCTCCCATAACATCAAGGCATGTGTCTAGTCTAACCATGTCGAATTTCGACGCATACATGCACAGTTTGAAGAAATTTCAAAGGTTTCCCCATTCACTGCTCACTATGCGAGGTAAGTGAAAGATGACATTTTTGATGGGTGTATTGGATGTGCCATGAATTTTCAAGAGAGTTCTGAAAAAGATTCTATATATGGAAATGAAGAATAATGACATTGAGACATCCATTATATTGAACGTTGATGCAAACATGGATGATCTCAAATATTATGCGGGGACATCAAACATCCTTAAGTATCGAAACCCTCCCATACCTTCAAGGCAACTATTTAGTCTAACCATGTCAAATTTCAATGCATACGGGCATAGATTGAAAACATTTCAACATTGGCCCCATTCACTGCTCACTGTACAGGGTTGATGGAAGAAATTTGTAACGGGTGTATTTGAAGTTCCATGTCAAATTTCAAGATAGTTCCGACAATGATTCTATAAAAGGGAATGAAAAATTATTAAAATGAGAGGTGCAACATGATGAATGTTGATGCAAATGTGGACGATCTCAAATATTATTTTGGGACATCATACATCCTTGAGTCTTGAAACCCTCCCATATCGTCAAGGCATGTGTCTAGTCTTATAACCATGTCAAATTGCGATGCATACATGCACATATTGAAGAAATTTCAACGTTGGCCCCATTCACTACTCATTATGTGGGTTCGGTGCATGACATTTGTGGTGGTTTAATTGGAAGTTCCATGACATTTCAAAAGAGTTCCAACAAAGATTCTATAGATGGAAACAACAACATTTGACAATGAGACGCCCATTATGAATGTTGTTTCAAACATGGATGATCTCAAAGATTATGTGGTCGGGAAATCAGACATCCTTGAGTCTTGAAACCCTCCCATATCGTCAAGGCATGTGTCTAGTCTAACCATGTCGAATTTTGATGCATACATCCACAGTTTGAAGAAATTTCAACATTGGCTCCATTCACTTCTCACAATGCAGAGTCGGTGCAATATGACATTTGTGATGGGTGTATTGGATGTGTCATGACATTTCAAGATATTTTCGAAAAATATTCTATAGATGGCAATGAAGAATGATGACAATGATACATCCATTATATTGAACGTCGATCCAAACATGGATGATCTCAAATATTATGTGGGGACATCAAACATCCTTAAGTATTGAAACCCTCTCATGCCTTCAAGGCAACTATCTAGTCTAACCATGTCAAATTTCAATGCATATGGGCATAGATTGAAAACATTTCAATGTTGGCCCCATTCACTGCTCATTGTGCGGGGTCAGTGGAAGAAATTTTTGATGGGTGTATTTGAAGTTCCATGTCAAAATTCAAGATAGTTCTGACAACAATTCTATACAAGGGAATGACAAACATTGGCAATGAGACGTGCATGATGAACATTGATGCAAATGTGGATGATCTCAAATATTATGTGGGGGCATCATACATCCTTGATTCTTGAGACCCTCCCATACTATCAAGGCATGTGTCTAGTCTAACCATGTCAAATTTTGAATCATACAGGAACATATTGAAGAAATTTCAACATTGGCCCCATTCACTGGTCACTATGTGGGGTAAGTGCATGAAATTTGTGGTGTGTGAATTGGAAGTTCCAAGACATTTCAAGAGAGTTCCAACAAAGATTCTATAGATCATGGAAACAACGACATTTGACAATGAGACACCCATTATGAACGTTATTGAAAACATGGACAATCTCAAATATTATGTGGTCAGGACATCAGACTTCGTTGAGTCTTGAAACCCTCCCATACCATCAAGGCATGTGTCTAGTCTAACCATGTTGAATTTCGACGCATACATGAACAGTTTGAAGAAATTTCAACGTTGGCCCCATTCACTGCTCACTATGTGGGGTCGGTGCAAGATGACATTTGTGGTGGGTGAATTGAAGCTTTTGTGACATCAACTCAACTTGGTAATTCAATAATCAAACCCTCCTTAAGTATTATGCGGGGATATAAAACATCCTTAAGTATTGAAACCCTCCCATACCTTCAAGGCAACTATCTAGTCTAACCATGTCAAATTTCAATGCATACGGGAACAGATTGAAAAAATTTCAACGTTGGCCCCATTCATTGCTCACTGTGCAGGTTCGGTGGAAGAAATTTGTGATTGGTGTATCATAAGGTCCATGTCAAAATTCAAGATAGTTCTGACAATGATTCTATAGAAGGGAATGACGAATGATGACAATGAGAGGTGCATGATGAACATTGATGCAAATGTGGACGATCTCAAAGATTATGTTGGGACATCATACACCCTTGAGTCTTGAAACCATCTCATACCATCAAGGAATGTGTCTAGTCTAACCATGTCAAATTTTGATGCATATACACACATATTGAAGAAATTTCAACGTTGTCCCCATTCGTTAGTGCTCACTATGCGAGGTCGATGCATGACATTTGTGGTGGGTGAATTGAAGCTTCTGCGACATCAACTCGACTTGGTAATTCAATAATCAAACCCTAATTCTAATGGTTTCCATATGGCTATGGTTAAGGCATCAAGACTTATCACCTATGAATACAGTCTCCTAATGGTGTATGTATCCCAAATGGTGGCATATAAATATCCCCTCTCAAGGGAGTGTGTAGTTGTTTAAGACCTCCTTTTGTCTCATGAGCCCAAGAAGCTTATTTTAGGTCATATGTCCATTTTTTCTACCTTTGACCATGGTCAAGACCCCAAGATCCATCCCTAGTATGAAAAACCTCCTATAGGTGCCCATATCCCACTAGAAGATCAAAGATCCCTTTTATAGGGTTTGCATGGAACTTTAAAGCCTTGTTCATGGACCAGATCATTAAAGTATTTATGCAATACTTGATTCCATTTATTTCCTCCCCTTAGCATGGTTAATATCCCAAGATGCATCCTTGCTACACAAAAATCTCTTAATGGTACCTGTATCCCAAATGGAGGCCAATATCCATTTTAATGGGAATGTGTAGTGATTCAAGGACCCATTCATGGATCATGAGTCTTAAATGTTTTATTTAGGCCTTAATACCATTTGTTTTCTTCCATGATCATGGTCACAGTCCTAGGACCCATCTCTTGTGTCTAAAACTTTAAAATGGTGCCTATATCTCATTTGGAGTACAAAGATTCCATATGAGGGTTTGTGTGGTGGTTCAAGGTGTCATTAATGGATTATGAACCCTAAAATATTAATTTATATTATATATCCCTTGTTTTCCTTCATCGTCTATGGTTGAGGCCTTGAGATCCATGCATGGTATGAAAAATATCTCAATCATTACCATATCAAACCAAGAGGCCAATGATCCATGTTTGTGTGGTTGCTTGAGACCTAGTTTAAGGAAAAGGGCCCTAGAAGCTTATTTTTGGGCCAATGGCCCAAGACCCATATCTTGTTGCAAAACCTCTAAAATGGTAACCATATCGCACTTAAGGAAAAATATACTTTATGGAGGGTTTTCGGGTGGTTTGAGGAATATTTCATGTCCAATAAGATATATAAGATTCATTTAGGGGTCAAGGACCTTATTTTCCTGCCCTAATGGCACCCATATCCCATTTGTATGAAAAATATTCCTTTTAGAGGACCCATGTCATAGATCAAGTCCTTGATCATGTCCCATTGAACCAAGAATATTCATTTAGGGTCTAATTCCCTATATTTTTCCCACAACCATGGTTAAGGCCTCGATACCATTCCTTGATGCATAACACATTGTATCCCTAGTATGAAAAACCTCTTATAAGTTCCCATATCTCAATTAATAGAGATCAAAGACCCCTTTTTCAGGGCCTATTTGGTGCTTTAGGGACACATTAATGAAGTAGATCCTTACAATATTTATATAAGACTTGATGTGCTTTATTTCTGCCATTTACAATGGTCAAGACCCCAAGACTCATACTTGGAGTAAAAAACCTCCTAATGGCACTTGTATTTGAAGCACAAACCAGATATCCCCTCTAAATGGATTTTGTTGTGATTCAAGGACTCATTCATGGATCATGAGCCGTAAAAGATTCATTTAGGTACTAATACCCTTTATTTTCTCCCATGACCATGGTTAAGGTCTTGAGACCCATCCCTTATGCCTAAAACTTTCTAAGGATGCTAATATGTCATTCATAGGATAAATATTCTATCTAGAGGGTTTATGTGATGGTTTGAGGTGTCATTAATGAATTATGATCCTAGAATATTAGCTTAGGTACTATGGCCCTTATTTTCCTATGTCAACGATGATCAAGGCCATGAGACCCATGCCAAGTACACAAAATCTCTCAATAATTTCCATATCCCAAAATGAGGCCAATGATTTTGGTTTGTATGGTGGCTTAAGGCCTAGTTCAGGGATCAGTGCCCTATAAGATTCATTTTGGAACAATAGCCCAAGACCCATCCCTTATGTGCAAACACCCATACATGATGAAGAAGACCTCATAATGTCACCCATATTCAGCTTGGATGCCAAAGACTCCCTAGAGAGGACTCGTGTCATGTTTTTAGGTGTTTTCGATGGTGGTTGAGCTTGAGAAGGTTTATTTATGGCTTTAGGCCATTGTTTCCAACTTTCCATGTTTATGCCTCTACACCCATTTTCAATGTGAAAAACCTAATCGTGGTGCCTATATCCCTCTTAAAGGCCAATTTTTTGTTATGTTGGTTTGAGGACTTGTTCAAGGCTCCTGAGATTCAAAATATTCAACAATATTATAAGGTGCTTGTTTTCATTCTTTGATGATAACTAAGGTCTTGTGACCCATCTATGGTCTTGTGTGGTGACCTGAAGACTTGTGCATGGTGCTTGAGATAGATATGATATGTTTGGGGATTGAGTTGTTGTTTCCCTCCCTTGACTATGGTTAAGGGATTGAGGCTTGTTTCCCTACCACAACCATGGTTAAGGCCCTGAGACCCATATGTAGTATGAAAAACATATAAATGGTGCTCATTTACAAATATTAGTCCAAATACATTGAAGTGAGAGCTCATGTCATTGTTTCTAGGTGTTTTTCATGGCACATGAGCTTGAGAAGGTTCAATTATGGATTAAGTCCTTTACTCCCCCCTTAACCATTTTTAGGTGTTAAGACCCATTTCTAGGGAACAAAACCTACTCATGGCACTTATATCCTACTTGGAGGCCTTCAAGGAAGCCTTACAAATGAGTGATGTGTTGGTTTGAGGACTTATCCAAGGCTCTCAAGCCTAAAAATATTCAACAAGATCCTAAGGTACTTTTTTTTCTTCCTCGGCCATGGTTAAGGCCTCTCTACACGTCCTTACTGCAAAAAAACTCCTAATGGTTTCCTTATCCAACTATGATGCTAAGGACCCCCTAGAGAGGGATTGTGTTGTGGTTTCTAGGTGTTGTTCTTACTCAATGTAGTTAAAACATTAGCAATACCAAAAGTCATGAGTACTAACCACAATTTTTTTTCACTAAATGAATTTAGTCAACACAAGCAACCAGCCAACCACTCTTTTCCTAGGAGGCCACCATGAGTTGAGGTAATCTATTTGGCAAATTTTCCTAGGACCTTGCAAATTTTCCTAGGAGGCCGCCAAGGCATAGATACACAAAGGGAATCCTTGAATTGTTGAATTCCCTTACGTGTTGCGACATTCCATATTTCTATAGGCTTGGGGTAATAATATATA
>JASDQU010372209.1:33465-50239 GCA_032191745.1 Picea mariana | reverse complement strand
AAACATAAAAAAAAATTACAAAACAAAAAAAATAAAAACAAAAAACAAAATATATTATATAATGTATATTAATTAAATTAAAAACAAAACAAAACAAAACACTATCCCCGCACATAGGAGTGGAGAGGCATTGTAGATATGGGAGACATTGAGACACGGAGAGCCCGCGTGTAGGAGTGGAGAGGCATTGCAAAGACAGAGGGCGTTAAGGGCATTGAGACATGGAGAGACTGCATGCAGGAGTGGAGAGGCATTGTAGAGACATGGGGCATTGAGGGCATTGAGACACAAAGAGTACCCAAGACTGAGGGCATTTGATCCAAAAATGAAGGTATTACTAATAAATTGCAAGTTAGTTTAATGTACTTTATGCATCGGATCGATAAGAATCATAAACTTATTATCTTGTTTGCGGAATATCAAATGTGACTTTTACTTGATGCTCATTAATTATTTAAAGAGATCAGCCATTAATAATCATGTTTCAAATGAAAAGATGAGAACAACAAAACAGAAAGAGAAATAGAGACAATAACTTGTTAACGAAGTTCACCAATCATTGGCTACGTCTCAGGGCCTACTTCCAAGTGGAGGACCTCTTTATTGCTCTTTAAAATGCTCAAAGTTATTTTACATAGGCTCTTTTCTGTTACATCACATGCTTCAGATATGTTTTGCAAGACCTCCTTTCTCATATTCAACATGCATCATCAAACTCCTCTCAAAAACATGGTAAACATGCCTCTCAAATCATGAGAAAAGGCCAAAAATTACAAGTTGCTCCTTCAAATCCCTACATCAAAAGTTGTTCTCCAAGCTTCAAAAATCCTGGTTTATATATTTTTCATGTTCGATTGAGGAAGCCCAACTTTCCCCAAGAATATGGCCTCTCTTTGGGATCAAATCCCCCTCCAAATGGCCAAGATATCCTTAAAAAACCACTTTCTAGTCATAATATCAGGCAAAATAATTAAAAAATACATAACACATAGTTAAAAGCCCACTTTTTGTTAATTAAAGGGCTTTAGCCCTTCTTTCTGGGCTTGCTTACCCAATACTCGGTCATATGATCTAAAATTGGCCAAGCGTTGGCCCTAATCTCGCGCTAACGCCTAGTTTTGGGGCGCAATGCATGGGACCTCGGCCTAGAATGGTCTGCGCCCTAAGGCCGGGATAGGCCCTATCCAAACTCTCGTGCTTGTTTGTTATGCATAGGTGCCCACACCCTTGGTTTTATGGCGTGACATATGGTGTTAAAAACATGGGCTGGGGCTATGCCCCAACCCCCCTTCCACCCACATAACAATACATTAAAATTTAAATAAATTTAAACTTGTTCTCTTTAACAACATATGTGGCACATTGGTGTTGGGCCATTTCTCAAGTCGTTTGATTGGTGGGTTGGTAGTGGGTTCAAAACCCATGGACCTCAAAACATTTTTGGAACTTACCACACATGCTCTGACTGGGTGCCACATGGCACCACCACATTTTCCAAATCTTTTCCACGTGTCCAAACTGCATTGGTCCAAGTTTGTCACAGGTCACCACTTGTCAACTCCTGCTTCTGCCATGTCAACATCAACAAATATCTTTGGTGATGTCATGCTGATGTCAGCATTGACTTTTTTGCCAGTTGACCTTTGACTTTTTCATTGTTTGAGAAAACAGTCAGAGTGCAATAACTCTCGCATACAGAGCCCATTTGAGAAAGTAACTATATGGTCAAAATCAGTGCGACGATCTGGTCGCAATGGAATTGGTTTCACTCAATTCGAGAACTTTCATTTTTGAGCATTTTATGAGCCTGGGGAGCCTCCTGGATCAGCATTGCAGAGACTGAGGGCATATGAGACTAAGGCCATTCGAAACTGAAGGTCGAGGGCCATTCCAAACTAGACCGAGACCGAGACTCTAATGGTATGTTCTTTCATATACTTACCAATTATCGATTCCCATGGGCAAAATAAATAAATAAAATGTATTTTTTGTTGTTATTGGATTTTTGTGTCATGTATTTTTGTAAATAGGCTCCATAAGTCTTATGTGAAAGTGTACCATTCACCATAGTGAAGGCTACCCATAGACCTCAAAATTTTCAATTTATCCAATGGACACATCACTATATGCATCATAAATAGGACCTCCATAATGTATCCAACAATCTAGCTTCATATCGCGATAAAAAATATGAAAGGTGATGTCTATAACTCCATACCCTAGGGTGCCATTATCTTCATCAAATGGAGAGATACACGCCTTTACCACTTCATCATCATTTGAGGGTTTTTCTTCAAGATTGCCCCTCTCAATATCATAACAAGGAATACCACCAAATTTAAAAGTTTGATAAGGTGCAAAGCTTACCAAACCCTCAACCTCATGGGGAGAATAAATAGATCCATGGGGGCTCTCATCTTTAAGGCATTCACCAAGATCTTCCATGGGAGAACACAATGTTTCTTCAAAAATTCTTTCTTCATGTGCTTGATATTCAATTGAGGTGTGAGAAGAGTCTTCATCCTTGTGTTCTTTAAGTGGAGGTGCAACTAGATATTCCATGGCTTTATTGTCAAGGGGAGATTGAGGATTTTCTTCAACCATATTTTCTTTGTTTATCACACGATACATTTTATTTATCCTTTCAATGATGAGCATCCATTTCTCAGGATAATTAGGGCTCCATTTCTTTCAAAATGTCTCAACAAAACCTGGAAAAGATGATGTTTATCCTCTACCAAGATGTTCAAACCATTCCCTTGAACTCCTTTTAAAACTATCAACAAAAAAAATTATCACAACATTTTCATGAATTATGCCAATACTTAAAATGAATGCCATGAAAGGTAAGATGTTTAGTATGACTGAATCATCATGTCCACAAAAATTTGGAATTGACCTCCAATCTACACTTGGGTGCTCATGAGGGAACCTTGAGATATTTAAGAAATCAATAGGAGCACACAAATTAGTGAACCATGGGGGACATTCCATTTTTTTTTTCACTTCTAGGTCTTCAATATAAAGCTAAAAACTCTGCAATGGATAATGATCTTACCTCATACCAATACTAAGAGTGGATTTTCCAAGATGAGCTTCTTCAAAAAGCCTTCAATATTGATCGATGTGCTCACTTCTACACCCAACAAAGTCTTCAAAATATGTAAGGAACAAGGTATTTGTCCCTTCATGGAGTCACCATGTGAGAAATATATGTTCAATACAACACTCGCAAGAGTGTCACGAAGCATAGTCTTCAAAATTTCCAGGAGAATGGACTTTATCCTTGGAAAGAGTGCCAAAACGTTACCTTCAAAAATTGTACTTAATGATAAAATCCCAAATCCACAAGTCACGACCGAAGAGGGAACTTTCAATATGGTCACCACAGTCACCTAATCAACATATCCTCTTCACTTTAGGACAACTATTCTCCGACTCAAGGGGAGTACCCCCGGTAGGATTACTAAATCTAAGCAATGAGGAACAAGGTGAAGTGAGAGTGTATTTAGAAAAACAATGTTTTTGATGTTTTAGGATATAAAAGAGGTGATGGAATGAAGTAGATATAAATTCCAAATCCAACAAGGGAAATTGAGTCAAGATGAAACAAAGGGGTTTATGGGGCCAAGAAGAACAACCCTTTTCAAAATTGGTCTATTTCATCTAAAGATTATGATAAAGAGAATAAAACCCAAGGGGAAGAATAATCTCTTATCTAATCAATATTAACAATGAAGACCATGGCCCTACAAGAATGGTTCCTTATGGGAGAAACCTTCACCAACAAGATCAACTATAGCTTCACAAATGTACTCAATACCCTTGATAGGATTCCTAAAATGGATAGACAAAGAAATGCATCAAATAGAGGAGAGGATTTACCCCAAACTAACAAAGGAAGAAGGAGAGGAGTTACCCAAAACTAACAAAGGAAGGAGAGGAGTTACCCCAAAATGTCTTCCTTCCAAGTGGTATATTTTACCCTTCAATGGATTGATATTGGTAGTTTGTAGAAGACTTGAGCATTCACAATCATTCTTTATGCACCAAATAGAAACCAAGATAGAAGAGCTTCAAGAATTGACACCAACATCCATAAAGATAGAACCTGTATACATCCATATGCTCCAAGAAAGATATGTCAATTAAGCTCAAAGGAGTGGAAGCTCCAAAAATACAACGATGACTACAAATGAGGAATGGATACTCCTAATATAGAATCTAGCTCAACTACAATAGAATAATAATATCTCATGTGAAATCCTTAGATTTAGCCTAGGGAGGAGTGAAGAATTATTTCATCCAAATAACTAAAAAAAAAATTTAAATAAATAGGTGGTCAAGACACATGTACAAT
Organism: Picea mariana; assembly: GCA_032191745.1. Lineage (NCBI taxonomy): Eukaryota > Viridiplantae > Streptophyta > Pinopsida > Pinales > Pinaceae > Picea > Picea mariana. The sequence goes on along the minus strand of JASDQU010372209.1, from coordinate 45,879 downwards.
ACTCCAATCAAAATAGGCCCAAGAGAGTGGGATGCCTCCATCACATAGGCAATAAGATGAGTCAAAGGTGCAACATGTAGCCTCCAAAATCCTCCAAGTGGATAGATCCACAACCAACTCCTCAAAGTAGGCAATGAAAACCTCTTGGTTATCCTCCAAGGTGGACACGTAGCTCCCCAAAGTGAAAAATACCAACAAGTAATGAGTAGAAGCCCTCAAGAGTGGACGAATCCCCTAAATTAAGCTCCAATGGTCATGTGTGAGGTATCCAATGTGTAACCTCCTTCTCAAATCATGTCAATCATATACTCAAGTCAACGGAAGTCCAAGAAGCTCTATATGTGCTAATATAATCCCCAATGTCTACGTAATGCATCCTCCAATGAGGTCATCCATCAAACTATGTGACACATGCCTCCAAATGCGCAAACAAGTTGACCACTCCAATATCTGTGACGTGGCATGGCATGAGAGGTCCATGTGCATGAAGAATATCCCCAAACTGTCTATGCCATTCTAACCAATGCCTTGAGAGTTGTAAGATTGCATCGAGAGTTGTGAACGAACTCATGAGTTGTGAATATACCTTGGGAGTTATGAAAATTACAAATGTCATAATGAATCCCATGCAATGTCCACTTAGCTGCAATGTCCATTCACCATTAATCTGACCAATATGTAATTGTGGCCTTTGAATAAGGGATTGTCCCATTTGTCCTTTTTTGATAGAGTGAGTCAAAGTAATTAAAAAATTTGTCCTTTTTTGGATGGAGTGAGTCAAGGTAATCATATGGTAATCATGTACCCTATGGCATTGAGGCTATTATATCCTTGAATGACAAATTTAGTTTATGTTTCAAAATTGGGCATGGAAGAGGTACTGGAAATTGAGAAAAGATTCATGCTCTATTGTCAACCATTGATGTTGGCATTGGAGAAGATTTCTCAATGTTCATGTGTATATGGAAGTATAAATGGTGTTTGAGTGGCTTAAGAGGTCTTACAAGATGCAAAACTAGTCACAACTCAACAATGTAATATACAAGACAAGACAAGACATAGAGACTATCACCAACATGATCAAGAGACTCTAAAAAACCCCTTAAAATTAATGGACAACAACAACAACATCACTTATCCCATTTTCAATAACTCACACCCATGCCTTATCCTTTACAATTTTGTAGCCATGGATGGGTTACGAATCAATAACAACTCTCATATTTGTTACTTAACAATGTACTTTACTCTCAATTGCTCGCTCCCTTTTGACATGTATAGGCCACCTTTACCTTTCTATTGTTTCTTCTATGTGGGTTGAGGAATCACATCCTCCACCTTAGCCACCTTGGTTCCATCTTCCCTAGTCGTGACCTCCATTGGTATTATCAGTGTTATTAGGGTCCTCTTAAATGTTCAACATAGGCATTGTAGTCTAGTATTGGCATATTCATATATTTGAAATAATATTCATATTTCCGATGAGGGTAGTCTTTTCGGTGAGTTAAATTTCCACCTTTCTTGTTCATTATTTTTCAGAAATACCATGATTTGGGTTGTCTTTAAATTGTCCAAAAACTCTTAGGGTAAAGTTACATGAGAAAAGTTCCCAACATAGAAGTGGAATCCTAATTTTTTTCATAGTTCCTATCGAGTTTGGGTCATTTTTTCACTGGAAAAAATAGATGATATGAGTTCCCCATATCCATAGTGTAACATCTTGATTGACTGGTCGTTTATGTCATTAATGGTGTTATAGGATGTACAAGAAAACAATTATTTGTCATATCTATATTCATTGAGTGAGGGAAGTTCAGGTAGAATAGAGGAAAGTGAGACATCTAATAGGTCTAACAAGTGGAGATCAACTAGAGGTGAGAAGATCAGAAGAAAATTCCATAGATGCATGGATTTTTTTCTTGCGAAAGGGGGATCATGTTCTTATGATCATGAGAGAATAGACAACATCGAGGTTCCCTTGAGGTACAAACATATAGTGAAACAATGGGTACCCAAGGATCTTCTTGAAATAAACACTATTTTTTGTGTAAACAAAAGGATATATCGGATTGCTCCATCGTCATTACACGGTTTTGGGGCTATTTTCCATGGATGGAATAAAGGTCTGTTACGACAGATTAACTAAATTGATGGAGTATGTCATACCCTGTTATATCTACAAATATTGGATACAAATAGTCCAATATACAAAAATTATGTGAAGATATGGCTTCGCTGCAAATTATATACAGTTAAAAGACAATTATCAAAATAAAGGAGAAACTATCTATATTGAAAGAAGGCCAAAAGCAATGGGGAATATTGCAGGTTTTATAAACAGTACACGACCCATGACCACAAATAAGTGACCCGATTGTGTATTTGAGGGGCATGAAGGAAACCGTGTATTCGTATGTGCAATAAAATCAATAGTTGATGGGGAAGAGTCTCTATTGTATTGTGTATATCTTGTGTTTTATTTCTACATCTGTTTTATATTATTGCTATGTGATCATCTTTTTTCTAACAAGAAACACCAAACCATAAAGGTAAGCAATAAGCTCATTAAGATATAAGGGAGAAGTGGTGGATAAGAAGGACCTAGTAGTGCAGGTCACCATTACATGAGAGGTTGGTCACTAGGAAAATAACTCCCCAAAACTACCTCTGTGTGCACATGTGCAATGTTACTAAAGTCTAGTGAAATTTAGTTGCATGTATAAGTTCCCCACAAATGATGTTATAATGATCATAATTATGACACTAGTTACAAGATTACATCAATCCACTTCTTTCACACACACACAGGAAAAATCCATAACATTTTTATGTTGAAATAAAAATGGTAAATTTACACTCATAAAGTGCACTATGACATGAAAGAAAAACTTAACAAGAATAGCTCTTGATATTCTTCCAATGTAATTGAATGACTTTGAAATCTAGTATCTCAAAATAAGTTGTCCCAAAACACATTACATCATAAGCAAAAAATCCTAGATAGGTGTTACATTTTGAACGTTTCGCCCTGAAAACCATAATAAAATTATCCATTGCAGCCTCTTGATATACAAAAAAAGATAGCAAAATTGTTCAAAACAAATAAGGAAATTAAATCCCTTATCCAAAATGAATAGAGCTCATTTAAATAAATATATGGAGAAAGGGGGTAGGGATTTTCCCCTTTTCCTTTACTCTACCATGTTGATGGTAGTATGCTATATCTACAAAGATATTTTTGACATGGAATCGATTAAGTTGTTTTGCTCCTTATAGATGTGATAATAAGATATATAAGAGAATATTCCCTCCAACAACTTTATTTGGTTATAAGTTGGATGGAAACAAATATTTTGTATTCTATGGTTCCCCAACATCTAATATATAACCAAATTTGAGTAAGCAACAACCTATAATTAATCAATATTTATTTTTACTATAATTCTTATCAATGTTTCAAGTGCTTTCATTTTATCCCAATTGTTAGTACCTCCACACAAAGTAGCCTCAAAATAAATGTTTCTTGAATTAAAAAAACAAAGTGCACCTATAGCCTTGCATGTATTGGGGTTTCTTTAACAGGCCCTATCAAAAAATATCCATGATTTTGTTTTGTTAATATCAAGTGTGCTTATATTCCTATAAGGTTTTGTCTGGCAAGGTACCTTGAGTCCTTCATAAGAAAACTTGATTTTATAGAAAACTTGGAGGTGGATATTAACTTGTCCTATAACATAATGGCATTTCTAATTAACCATAGGGCCCAAGAAAAACCATAGAAATATTTGGTGCTTTAACACATGTGGAAATGACATCCTCCAAAATATTTTAATCTACATGATTATGTGGACAAGGACTCATGGAGAAGGACATCATTGGCACTATTCCATGAAGATGATTACAATGGAGCAAACTACTTGCTGAATTGACTCATAGTGTCGATTCATTTCAATTTGTATCTTACTTGCCTAGACATTTCATGCACACTTGCCCTAAATGGTCCAAGGGGTAAAAAATGCAAACCAACACTCAAAACAATATGCCATCGATTGAAAAAATTGAGTTTCATTGGGGCCATCATCCTTGAGTAGTCACTGAGGTTGAATGTGTGAGATCTTGTTATTTAACCCCAAGATCCAAATTTGTTGCTTTAACACATGTGGAAATGGCCTCATCCATTATTGTTTCTTATGCACATTTGCATGTCCAAGGACTCATGGAGAAGGGTGCTATTGGAAATAGTCACATGTAGATTAATCTAATGGAGCATATTGCTTATTGAACCAACTCACAGTTCTTTAGTTGTTTTGAGTTGTAGCTTATTTACTTGGATAATTCAAGGACACTTTCCCTAAATGGTCCCGAGGGAAACAATGCAACACATGACTAGGAACATCATGATATTAGTTGCAATAAGTGAGTTTCATTGGGTACATCATCCCAAGTAGTCATCGAGGTTGAATGTGAGAGATCTCATGATTTGACCCCTAGATCCAAATCTAGTGCTTTAATACATGTGCAAACAAGCTCATCCAAAATATTATATTATCCATGCTTGTATGATTAAGGACTTATGGAGAAAGGTGTCATTAACATTGTCCTATGAATATGAATACAATGAAGCAAACTTCTCATAGAAATGACTCATGGTTCTTGAGTTGTTTCAAGTTGTAGGTTTCTTGTATGGACAATTTAGGGGCACTTTCCCTAGATGGTCCCATGGAAAAAGAAATGAAAATAGTGACTTGGAAAAACATACCATTAGTTGTAGCTAGTGAGTTTCATTGTAACCATTTTCCTTGTGAGGTCATTGAGGTTGGAGACAAGAGACCTAATGATTGACAATTGACATTTTTTTTAAACAACTACATGACGTAGGGATTGCGATGTATGGTAATGTCACTCCCATGGCATAAATGTCGTAGATATATAGTGGGTCATTAGTTGAGAAATGTTACCATATGTCACAATTCCGATGTTTGGTAACATCCCTCCCATGGTAGATACATCGAAGATAAATATCTTACCGTTGATTGAGTGACATTACCATACATCAGTATTACGATGTATGGTAATGTCGCTCCCATAGCATCCAGGTAGTGGAGACCAATGAAATGGGATGTCAAAATTTTGATGACTCTGACATCGCTGTAGCAACGACTATATGGAGTTTGGATAGTCAAATAGGATATGACATGTGTCTGCATGAAACGTCGCAATAAAAACGATAGCTATAGCGTCAGAAGAGCGACGTCATGTGAAATGACATTTGAGGGGGTATGTTTTTTGTCGTTCTCCCAACAATATAAAGTGGCAATTGCATTGTACACACCATCAGAATTTGACTTAAATGTTCTAGTGTCACATGCTCCAACTAGAGCTGACAAATCCACCCGGGTCATTGAGCGGATCCAACACATCTGCCAACAAGTTCAGGATATTTTACAGAATTCCAATGCCAAGTACAAGTAGCGCCATGATCAACATTGGGTGCCACACTAATTTCAGGTGGGAGACAAAGTTTGGTTGCACTTGCAGAAAGAATAGTTTATCGGGCCTCATCAACAGCTTTTTCCACTCCATTATGGACCTTACACCATCACCAAGGGTGTGGGTGACAATGCTTTTGATATCAACATGCCCCCCTTCCTTGGCTTGCATCCAATGTTCAATGTGGATCTCCTTCGGCCTTATTTTCCACCATTATTAAACACCTCGGAGATAGTAGAATAGTTGACACCAATAGAGATCAACCCTGACTACATGGAACAAGAATCCACTGATCAGATCGGGGAAATGCATGTCAATGGCACTCGCCAACAAAGGATCTAGCTTTATCAGGTTGTCAAAGCAGGGCAGCTCCTGCACCAAGGCAAGTGGCTCACTAGGGGCCAAATTCAAGAGAAATTTCCTCATATGATGGGGGAACTCAACACAATGGAGACCATTTATTCCTAAGGGGGGAGGATCGATCTAGGAGGATCTTAGTGGCCATCCACCTTTTCCAACTGGTTCAAAACAGGTTTTTTGGCAACTTACTATTTTTAGCAGTTTTTCAGTTCCCAAATTTATGGGGCCTTTTTGAGGGCCTAAACGAAGTTTTTTCATGATAGGGAACCTCAATGATATTTGAAGGCTCTGATTGAGCCCCAATAAATCTCCTCGTTGATACTTTTCCAACGAGCTATCATGCGCCCTAAACAGAGATCGTATGAAAAAGTTATGACCACAGGAAGTTAATGTACTAACTTACCCCAACGGGACCCAAATGACTTTTGGCACTTCATCTCCTAGGGTTAGGTTTTTTTATGTCTAGGGTTTTGGCATTCATATTTATTGTAAAAATTCATTCAAATCCTCATTGTACTCATCTTCTTGCAAATGAGTGTAGTCGTCACATTTCTTCTCAGAGATAAGCTGCCACCATTCTAACAAGCTTGTTTTAAGTCTGCATCTTACAGTTTTTCAGCATATTTCTTATTTAATAGAAGTCAAATTTTATTGTATCTCTGTTATTGTTCACTGTGTCTCTGTGTTAATTTCATGAATCTGTTGTTTCATTTCATTCCTCTCATAAATCCAGATCACCTCGCGCCATAGCTCTATTCATCAGCTCCTTCCCCAATGGCACCCATTCCTTTAGCCACGGAACCAAAGGTTATGACCTTGGTCTTAATACTGGATCGACGTCTCCCTACTGAAGACCAACATACATATGACCAAAATTTACCCATGTCTTGATCCGACATCAGTGGAGCCATGATACCACTATGTCAGGATGTCGAGATGTCGGTCTATCAGGGTACTACTTCGTAATTACATAACTCTGTACCATGGGCCAGTAGGCCAATACACCAAAATTGGGAGATCATGAATGCTAGGCACCAGACGTATCAATCCACCTTCACATTGTTATGAATTTGGTTCCAGTCTGGTTGAATACTGGACTACCAGACATTAGGACTAATGGCGTTCCTTGGTATCAAGCTACCTAGTATCACTTTACACTTAGTTTCACATTACATCGAGGCCGATAAACTGATATGCTGGAGATTGTAAGTTGTTGATACACACACAAATAGATGGCCACGATCTAATCTCACCATGATATTTATTTCCAATGGATCATCATCGATCCTTTCAGTGATTGATGGTCGATCTCGTTCCTCGCTAAAATGTGACTTCTCTTCATCATTCAGACATGCAACTCTCTATGTGATTTCAGACCTACAGATCTCTATTCTCTCTCTCATACACATTCAAAGCTATGGATTTTCATAAGATCATGAAAAGGATAAAAAATGACATCAAAGATAATATAAAACTTTGATCACACATCAATCTCATTAATATTGAGCTTGATTAATCACAAAGGCCTCGTTGGGCCTGGCCGCCCTCAGCCTGATTTTACATTGTGTTGACCTCTGTATTCTTTCAATGCCTAAAGGATTACATATATAAATAAGAATACAACAAGGATCAGATAATTTCTAGATTTTATATATATTTAACAAACACCCCTAAAAATTGCTAAAAATATGGTTAACATATCAATTATGAAACAAACCCTATCATTCGACACAATTATCAAGGAAATTGCATCCTCTTGCAGCTTCATGTCCATTTCCTTGCTTTCTGGAAGGTTCGATATTTGATTATGATTAGGGGAGGGTTATGCTCCGACATCATATTTCCATCATAATGTTATCTCATTAATATGGTTGTAGGTTGATAAGGGAAAGAAACCAATAGAGGGAGATATTACATAGAGGCTAGTAGTACAAGTCCATAATGTGCAAGGTCCACCTCCTTGTACATTGGTCCTTAATCACCACAAATAAAATATTAGTTCAACATACATGTTTAATGTTGAAATGGAAGCACTAATTATTTAATGTTGTGGATGCACCAACTATTTAATGTTGATTATTGTTAGGATGAGCTCTTATCCATGGGTCCACGATGTGCATGGTCCACAACCTTGTACATTGGTCCTCAACTACCCTAGGTAATATATTATCTCGACATCCATACTTAGTGTTGGAGTGGAATCACTGACTATTTGATGTTGTGAATGAATTACCTATTTAATGTTGCTTGTTGCTTATTTTCTTGTTTAAAAAAAATGACCTTTTTTATTCAATGCAACAAATTTGGAACTTTTCTCATATTATCAATCAACAAAGTGCTCCTAGTACTAATCCTAGACCTACAAATAACTCTCAACCTCCATCTCACAACACCACACCTCAAAAAAACCTCGATCCTCCATTATAATACATGGCCACAAACAACCTATAAACTCCATTCCATCATTCACCCACTAGAAAAAATTTCAATCTCGGTGTTTGTTGGCAGCCATTTCGCAATTTTTATCCTATTCTTATAAGTTGCCTACACAAGTGTTTTGGAACCCTTGATTCTCATTGCAATCTCTTGAGTAAAACAACATGATTGTTTCGCGCATTTGCACACCTGCCTTTTGTTCTCGTTTTCACGACTAAAAGCGTGAAAACCTTGAGTTCGAAGTCATGTCGATAGCATCAAAATCGTCACTGGATTATTATGGTTACTCTTGTCTATGTGTTCATTACACTTCTAATTCAATAATGGTCACACAGTTGGCAAGGCACCAAAATTTTTACTCACTTGGCATTTTTTGTTGTTAATATGACTTCATTTTTATAAGATTGTGATGGTATTCTAGTGATTGTGATTGAGTCCTTGATACAATGGTGGTTTGATGTTCTATTGTGTTTGATTAAATGCCTTGGTGTAATGGTATCATACAACGCATACACTCTATGATCGAGTCCTTGGTGCTATATTCGAAACATTGTTTTGGTTTTAAATTAAACAAACACTATTGCTTGTGCAAATATTCGGGTCGACTCATCATAGTTTTTAATGGTTGTTTGATTGGCATTGTTTTTAACACACACCAATAGTGAATCACCATAACGCCATCGATTGTACATTCGATATGAATGTTCTACATGGATTGTTTCGTTCCACCACCCTCGCACACTTAGGCATTAATGCCTGCCTTGTATCTCGGGTTACCTCTGTTGGTTTTGGGGAAACCTGTGAGCTTTTGGTTCTGTGTATACCCTGTCCGCTTACCCTGCTCACTGTGTTCTCTCTCCAATGGCCCCTGTAGGGTGAATTTAACCCCATGGTGTTCAGAGTCTGTTACTGTTTGATAGTGCCAGAGAAGACTGCCCCCGTAATTGCCTCCCAGAGACACGTTTTTGCGTGAGCGATTCTAGGCAAACAATTTTAAATCAGATCAAACCCTTGAAAACCCAGAACCAAAATTAGCCCCTTTACCTTCATTCTGAGCGGTTTCCTCAGAAATCGAGTTGTTATAGAGATCTAGCTCATGTTTTAGAGGTCAAATTTCAGATCTTCTCCATGGCTGAAAGGTGCGTTTTGGGTATGTGTGCATTTGTTGAAATGTCTATGAATTCTCCAAGCCTATGCCTCAGAACCCCTCTCACTTGTCTATCCTCTTACACTCTTGAACCCTTGATCAATCCAAAGATTCATCAAGCAGTCTGTCAGCAAGTTGAAAGACAACAGGCTCTGTTCTCTTTAAAATGTAAAGGCAACTACTGCTTCTGTTAACTCAAAGATATCCTGATCGAATCGTTTTTCTACAGCCCGGGTATGTTATTTCAATATTGATTTTTGGTTTGAATCAGTACAAAAGATTTGTTTGCTAGATTGATTATAGCTCTGTTTTGATTAAATCGGTTTAATACGATTTTTTTGTTCTTAAATTAGTCGATCATGTTTGCCCTGAATTAGTTTAATATAGTTTTGTTTTGTTAGCTTTGAATTAAAAAACGATTTTGTCAGTTTTGTTTTGATTCAACAACGATTTTATTAAGTTTTGAATTGACATAAACTATTGCGTACGAAAGATTTGTTTGATAGAATATAGTCTATTTTGATTGAAATTGATTCAAAAAATGATTTTGTTGGTTTTGAACTATCAAAACGATTATGTCTGCTTCGAATTGGTAATAAAAAAGTTGTTTGACAGAATGCATATATCCCTGTTATCATTCGGTCAATTGAACACGATTTCGTTTGTTTCAAATTGGTATAAAAGATTTGGTTACTTCTAGCGTGAATTATTTTCTTTGATTTAAATTAGTAATTAAGGATTTGTTTAATAGTTTGAATGTGTTTTTGTTATCATTTGGATTGATTTAAAACTATTCTGTTTGTAAATATGACCAGCTACAGAATCATAAGATTATGTTAGCTAGTCATAATATTTGGATTTTTTGTTGATTTCATAATAAAACAATATCTAAACTTGTCTATTCTTATCCATCTGCAGGTACACACGAATTTAAATGGGAATTGGATCATGATGTGGTAGTTTAGAACATGCTTTTTGTGATATAGTTTTGTTTTAAGTTGTTAGTCATAGGCAAAAATAGAGACTTGGGAGATTGTTCCGAGATTTTTGTAAATTGTTTTTGATAATTCCCACAGGGATGTTTTACCATGTTCCTTTATATACTCATTAATTTTTGTAATGAACCCATCACTGTTGGGAGAACAAAGGCTATGGATTTATGATGATACAGACTCGAATGAAAGTGGATCTTTTGTAACAGCTTTAGCTTTCAATTTATCATACTTTCGTTCAAGTTTCGTGCATTTTAATTTGTGATCAAGTCATTGACTACTTTAGATATCAAGTCTTATTACAGGTTAATGTGTTGTGATTTAAATTCTTTCCATATCTCATGTATCTCATTTTTAGTACAGCAATTACTCTGTTTCAATTTGATGAGTAAAGGTTTATCTTCTTCATTAAATGAACTGTTCTGTACAAACCTTCACACAGGTATTTATCTAATTGTGATGATTTGTAAATTATAAGATTGTTGTTGTTTTATGTCTTGTTTGTTATGTCACTTATATTCAAAGAGCATTGTTGCTTCTTGTTTATGAGAAGCTTGTGGAGAATATGGTGCGGGTTTTCTCCCACTAAACAGCTAAATCAAGTACTGAGCATAGGACAAATAGGAAGCGTTACTTTAGGTCAACTTGATATCTGTTATTTAATAGTTAATAAATTCAAGAATTCTTAGTAGTTTTAGATAGATATATAGTTCAATTTTATAGTACAAATTGTTATCTTAATTGCTTAGCGTAGTTAGTTTTTATTTCTCTTCTTTCACTGAAAAGATGGGAAAAATCAAAAAATAATGGTTTCGCTGTCATAAGGCATTTTACCAATGATTTTTGCAAATTTAGATCAAAATTTGTATTTTGTAAATACTGTACATTTGTAATTAAGATTTAATTATGTTGATAGCTGAACATTTGATATCATAGAACTAATATTATACAATATTAGTTAGTACACTGTATGTATTCTTTAGATTTGTATATAGTTTGTTGTAGTTGTTTTTTCTCATTTAGATTAGTTCCTTTAGTTTTAGTTTTCTTTTGTTTTCTTAGGACTTAGATCGGCCAACGGAGCCACTAAACCCGTCGGGGTGGATCATCCCAAACGGCTTGGGTTATTTAGACAACCCCGAACCGGATCCACTCCTCCAGTTGATGAGCGTTCAATTTCTCCCGTCAACAGTATTGCATTCTCTTCTACTCCAGTTATTATATTTCATAGCATTGGGAAAATTCCCATAGAATTGCATCTGGACACTAATGGAGTTCCCTTGAAGAAGAGACAACTTCCTAGGAGAAATAAATTGTACATCAAACTTCATGAGAAGGCATATAGCCTTTTTGCACCTAGTATTAGAACGTCCTATAGTTCTCGAGGATCAAAAAAAATGAGAACAAATATTAAGAAGTACATGGTGCAATAACATGGAGCAATATGTTGGATCATGTTGTCATTGATGCCAATGGTTTGATTGATTGATGTCAAGTGATGGATTGATTGATAGGCCTAATTGATTGATGATTGATGAACAATGTATATGTATTGTCCTTGATGAGAATGATAGATTTCAAGTGGAAACCAATAGATGAAGATGGATCAATGAGTTGTCATTGATACATGATGAAGATGAATTCTTTGATATATGATGCATAGTTTGTTTGATGTAAAAGATGACTCATTATTTTTTGTTCATGGTTGATAAGAAGTACAAATGGATGAACTCCAAAGTGGTCCCCTTATGGTAAAACCCCTCACAGGAAGACGCATTTTGGTTGAGTTGTGGTTGAGAGAACCCATGCTTGTATATGGAATAACAAGATGAATATCAGTGAAGTTGATGGTGAAACTATCCTAGATGGATAGTGCTTGTCATGCCATTTCCGGTGGTATGTTGAATGTCACATAACTCCTCACGGTTTGAGAGTTATGGCCCTACGAAGTTGAAGGACCCCCATATGATGGCTTGAAGCCCCATAAGG
>JASDQU010372209.1:14555-26622 GCA_032191745.1 Picea mariana | reverse complement strand
CGATCCTTCTGGGTATGAATTTTTTTTTTTTTTAGTTCTCTGATATTTATTCTCTGCAATGCCACAAGTCTGATCAAAATTGGATGTGCCAAGTGGAATTTACGGTAACTTCCCCACAACTTGCTGATTTTGGCCTTTCAAAGAGATGTCACTTGTATAGCGTTCCCCGCACAAAATAATTGATATAAAATTATGAAAATCGTACTAGAAATACTGCAGATTGTCCACTATCTAATGAAACCATTCTCACTCAATTTGGATACTCTAGGAAGAAGTTATGATTGTTTTACTTGGAACACCTTCTTGAGACTAGTCAATAGGACTAGTCAGATACCCTATCTTCCACAGGGTATATCTACAAATGTAATATGACCTAGAAGTTGAACGTTTACCACAGACACCTTACTGATTTCTGTGAATATCCTCTAGAGTTCAGGGTCCGAAACGTTACAGAAATTGTTTTATAGCGAAAATTCCGCAATGACTCAGTTTAGGATGATTCCATAACCCTATATTGCATAGGCTATATCTCCAAAATTATAAGGCCTCAGGAGATGAAATTTTAACCCAATGTACCTTGATCCGCCTACTAAATATCCCCCAAGACGTTCCTTTTGAAACGTTGTATAAAAAAAGTTATAGCAAAAATTACAAGGTGTCTCAGATGTAGCAACGAAACCCCAAGACCTTGAGCTCTGATACCATATGTTAAGAACCAAATATATATATAGCATAGAAAAACCTCAGAATAAGTACTCAATGCCTTGAAAAATAGAGAAATTTAGATAATAAGCCTCTTCGATGGGGCAACCTCCTTATTCCCACATAAATGTATAATTCCAAGATGATTCCAAATGAAAATGTCTCCTTGGTATATATAGGAGACTAGGAGGTATAATTACAACTAATGGAATAAAGCCGACATAAATAAAATAAAATTACTAATGTAATATGCCCCAATTAAGGGGTAATGAACCAATATTAGGGCTTAACACCGACCCCAAAACATAAAACATAAACCATTGACATTCTCCTACATCTATCTCAATTTCCACCAACTCTCTTCCTCTCGACCTAACCAACCCAAGGAATGTACCCCATTCACTACTCTCAGTCCATCGAGTTGTACCATTCTATTATTAGGGTTGACCCATTGAATGTCCCCCCTTCACTGTCTTCAATTCATCGAGCTACACCATTCGTTTATCATGGTTTCTTTGGCACATGTAACTGGGAATCTCACTACTAGGAAATCAAGGAAACTTATTGCTAGGAAAATTACTATGAAAATATCCAACAACAACCTTGCTATGGTAGTGCAACTCACACTGGAGTTCACTCTTTAGGTCTAACAACCTGGTTCTTCTGCAAGACTGACAACTTGCTTCTTCTTGTTTTCCCAAAAGTTTACCCAGTTCATGTCTTCATTCTTCAGTTGTTCCTATAACAACCATTAAGAAAAATATACCTGTTATATCCATTATCATATAAAAATTATCTTATTCACGAGAGTTTTCCACTCCAAAATATAAACATTTATTCAAAATAAGTTTGAAATTATAAACCAATACTCATTTGTATGACTATCTTGTGCTTCACAAAGCTACAATGGGAAAAAAATCATCTCGCTGTTCTTTTTTGACACACCCATGTGATTCTAACCACCATGACATATGCATTATTGAGTTACCTCTTCCTTTCTATACTCACCCTCCCGGCTCAAACATCCTCTTCTTTGCTGCATAGTCCCTTGGGCAATCCATCTTGCCAAGGATTTCACATGCAAGGAGAGTGCTAACTTACTCCCAGACTCCTACTGGAAACCTGTAACTTGTGGCAATCATAGGGTTCCAATGTCCCAACAATATCCTTATTCTCGAGATTTCCCAGCTTCAATAGCTATTATCTCATATGTATCACACACACACAATGTATATGAGACATCATCATAACAATTTCACGCATTAATTTTCAAAATCAGTTTTATACAGGAAAACACGATTTCCTAAGCACACGATTTCTTCTCAAAACATTTGCCTCTTGCAACAACATGCTTCACTTTTCCTTATGGGATTACACCATTTCCATATCCAAGACCATTTTCCTGCAATTTTCTCAACTTTCATTCAACCAAACAATTGTAAGTATTTATGCACATTATCATTTCATTGCAACATTTACAATCATTCTGTGAAGTGATTTCATAATTATATTACTCTAAAAAATAAATCACTCCCAACTATCATTCACATTAAAGGGAATGCAACTATTATTCCTTGCACATACATTATCTATCATACCAAGATCCTCATAATGCAATCAAACATTGCTAATAATTAAAACCAATGTGTCAATGTCCATGGCCACATCTACATAATGCATCCTTGCATTGACTTGGAAATACCACATATCCTATCATGTATTACACCATGTGAGTTGGAAAGTCTAGCCATTGTGTTAACACATTTTCCAAACCCATTCCAATTACTTGTTCGATTATTTGGATACCTTCCTCATCAACCCATACAAAACACTAGGAACATAATCCTTTAGTGCTATTCAGTGTCGCAAAGTGGTTGCAGTCCAAGCATTGATTATATAGGGAAATACCATTAAGAACTTGCATGGCGCAATAACCCTTCCATATCCAACCACATCATGGTCTCACACATGGTTATTTCTATTGGCATTCATTTCTATAGCAAGAGTATGCCTCTTGAATTGACTTGGTTATGGTCTCATAACAAACATAACATAATATGAAATTAAAATTCTCATAAATTCATTCAAGCAATAAATAATATTTGCATATTCAAGGCCTCCCACATTTACATCAACTCAAATATTGATAACTTAACTGAGGGAATTCTTACCTCAATTAGCTTCAACAGTTATGCATCATAAGAAACCTTAATTTCCTACCTGCATGGTTGTTATTACATTACTTGATGCTACCTGATCATTTGACATTTTGTAGAAGCTCGTTGGATCCCTTCACCAATTCTCTTGGTGAGCACTCTTACCATCCTCCTTTGTCTTCATATGGATGTATTTCATATGCAACGACATCTTCAACATCTCCAACCATGCTATAATAATTTTCTTGGATACACAATCCATCATTAATATTATTCAAATATCGCAACATCATTAATTCATATATATGTCAGCAAACTACTCTTAGTCTACTCTCATGCCATATACATGTCCAGACATGTCCATATGTACAAAATTCCCATCAATATGCACTAAGAAATTAATCTCATCATGCATATTTCATGTACATGCATTCTATCTTTCTTATATGCATTCATGCATCACTTCCATTATTCACTCCAATGCATATTTATTTTATATTTAATTGATTATTTATTTTGTTGTTGTTGTAGATGGATATCCTTGAATTTATATAGAACCTCGCTGCCCTGTGCACTACCATTCTTCTCAACCATGCACCAATTATCCCTATTATGAACCTACTAGCCAAGCTCCACTTTGCCATAATGCATTTCCAACCACTAGATCCACTAGTGTTTCCATCTCACAACTACTTCCTCTATGTAGAGAATCCTATCCCAACATCTTTGGATAAAMTTAAAAATWTTCATAGTGTTGTAACATGYACTACTCTAGCTAAACATTAAAACTACAAACTAATTAACCACTCCCYGTTTCCTTGACCAAACTGGTCTTGAAATACCATTCTCATTGATTGACATTTCAACATTCTGAAATGTTTCTTTTATGTTGTATTTCTAATATCCTTTTCCATCCATGGATTTGTTCAATTTTAAATTCCTTTCTTGACTTCATTGAGTGATCCATTTTTAATAACTACTTGGCCACTCGATACCACTCTGCTCCAAAGGGAATGCTACACTCCTCCATTCTCACCTGTATCCTTCTTTTACTACGCACTCTGATAATAGAGTTAGCTTTCTTGTTATGAGTAATTTTAGACAAAAGTTGCTAGATCATATCTAACAATTTCTTCTTTTCTTTTTTGAATTCCTATGCTTGCACATAAACATGAATCATCCACTCCATGAGTGACACCTCATCTAATTATATCCCTTTTCCTTCTCTTGCAGCAAGCTTTGTAGCCTCCACTACATTTCTACCTTCTAGGTTATGGAGTCCTCCTTAACTCCTTATGTATGCAATGCCATTCTTCACCTACTAGATTTATGTTCATGTGAGAATCTATGTTTATTCTTCTGTTGCAATCCCTTCAGATTCTATAGCAACTGAACACTATTATTTCTCTACTCTTCTTGAGTCCTTTGTCAACCTTTCATCACCTTCTCTGCAGCCCTGCACTTCCCTCTACAATTCTTTGATGCTTCAACCAAATGTACAAGTTTGACCTACTTCCATGTCCAATGGACCATGGTGTTAACCTAGAACAAACCCACACAATTCTTAATTGTGTAATATTATCCTCTTTCTAGCAATCCATTCACATAATACTCCCTGCTTGAGTGTTTCTTTGCTTATTAACAATGCCTTGTTATAATCTCAACCACCTTCCGCCCCCATTATGAGGTTGTTGCACTTAAAATGTGTCTCTATACTTATGCATAGGCACTATCATGAGTATCTACACTCTTCCTTACCTAACAATTACCTCTATCACTCATCTCTATCATCTGGGAAAGTTTCTCGAAATTTTGACATTATTTGGAAAAATATTCACATCGAGTAGTTACATGGTTCATGGAATCTAATCTCAATTTTTCCTGCAAAATTATGGGGGAACCTGATACTCCCCTGGAGAACTTAGAACTTTTGTCATGTTTTTCTTTGGATTACCTTTCCAATGACCATACTCAAGCTTCAATCTGATTTATGAGCCAAAAGTTATGGCTTCTTGAAATTACCATCAACTCAATGGTGTCCTTCAAGTTCACTAGTAACCTTCCTTACGATTCCATGAGAATTATTTGGTTCAAAACTAAATTATGAGTAGGAATATGGATTCTCCTATCCAATATATTTTCAATGTCTACTTTCTTTCTCAATTCCAAGTACTCACCAGAAATTTATAGTCCTAAGTCAATTGAATATTGACAAGTTACCCCATTTTGTGCATCTTTCTCCTTGGTGCAAATGATCTCAAACACCAAATTTTTCCACTTACAGAGGTAAATATCTTGGGAACCAAGGAAAATTTCCTATGTACATAGATAATACTACTAACACAAAATTCACAAAAACTCTCAGATTATCAAACTGATGCTCCAGTAAAAAAATGCAACAATCTGTAAATGACAACTTTGCCCCTTTGCACTTTCTCATGAATCAACAATTTTAGTGTTGTTCATAAATCCCTATCCTTGTTCTCCTTTTATATTTTGACAGAATATCAATTGGGTATGTCCATTACTGCCGTTCAAACAATCTTTCACAATTTCACCCTTAACCGGGCTTTGCACTGTTAGTTACATCATGCAAAAGTTTTGATTGTTTTACATTTCTAGCCCTGTATGTTATATGTGTCTTCTCTCTTCTTGTATATTTTTATATACCCAGATTCCAAATATAGTTCCACATATGTATTCTATGGTTCATAATATTTCCATATACTACTCTTTTGCACCAAACAAACTTTTGAGCAAGGAGTTATGCCCTTTGGAAGTAAACTGGTGTCATAATTTTACCTTACATTGTTTCAGTTGTAACTTTCTCATATGAGCTATGTTTTGTGTCTAGAACAGATCATTGAAAAGCTCTATTTGAGTTATTTTATTTAAGATGCAAAGACAAGGTGTACCTTGGTACAAGGTACACCCTCTTCTCATGTTTTTCACTGCCTAAAAATGTCATTTAGGCCCTCAAAAATGCCCCTCAAGTTGAAGACCTTCGAAAATCATAAACGTTTCGTGGAAAATTGTTTTTTTTTCTATTATAACAGTTCTTCAATCTGCAACATTGATCTCAAAATTGGAATAAATCTCAATTGTTGATCTAAACTCTATCGACGATCAACATTTTCCTTTGGGTGTGTTGGAATACTAAGAGGAGGGGGTGAATCAATATGCACATTTTTACCATTTTTAACCACAATATATAAATGTCAACTTTATCAGTAGTATATCATCAATGTATCATCAATATATCATGAGCATATAAACATAAGCAACATTGCATCAAATACACAATACACTAGAATTTACATGGAAACCCAAATGGGAGAAAACCACTGAATGCTTTCTTATATATTATCAAGAACACATTCATTGGAAGCACCAACTTCCTAATTCTCCAACTACAACTGGAAGGAGACTACGACCCCCTATTTATCAAATCCAACCTGAAGGAAGCTACAACTCCCTGAATTCTCTGGCTCCATCCAAAAAGAGGCTACAACCCCTGATTCTCAGGCTCCAACTTGAAGGAAGCTCCAACTCCCTGTGTTCTCTGGCACCAACCAGAAGGAGGCTACAACCCCCTTTCCTTGCCCCATCCCATCGTCCTGAGATATAAGTGTAGACCAAACTGTCACTACCATAATCATTGCCATTGTCACATCAACCTATAACCTCTCAAGCTGTCACTATATCCAACCTGTCACTATCACTACCACTGTCACATCAACTTGTCACCTGTAAACCTGTCACTATATCCAACCTGTCACTGTCACTGCCATTGTCACATCAACCTATCACCATCAACCTATCACATCAACTCGTCACTGCCACTGTCACTATCATTATCATACCATCATCAACCTATCACCACCACTGATACTCAATATAAAAAAAACTAGATCCTCTCACATGGATACCATCACCAAGTCATGTACATCAACTTGTATCAACCATGCATCAATCATGCACGAACACCTGTACCAAGCCGTGAATCAACCATGCACCAAAACCTATACCAAACCGTGCATCAACCATGCACCAACACCTGTACCAAACTGTACATCAACCATGCACCAAAACCTATACCATAATGCACATCAACAATGCACCAACACCTATACCAAACCATGCATCGACCATGTACCAAACACTGTACCAAACCATGCATCAACAATGCACCAACATATGCCTCTAACCATGCACCATATCACAATCATATACCTCAAACAACTTGTCAATCATCCATAGACCATGTGCCATAATATGTACCAAGAAAGTACTATCAATAGTGTGCCTCAACCAAGTACCAACATCACCAAGGGGTGTATCTCATACATGTGCTACCATATACCAAGTGTAAACTTCAACCATGTACCAACATCTCCAATATATGTCCTTAATAATGAATCATAACCATGACATATACCAAACTAGATATCAAGATATCCAAGAGTTTACTTCTAACAAGGTATCATGTCATCACCAAGGTGTACCATACCAAGTATCATCACCACTAAGCATGTGCCATAACAACATAAGAATAACCCTTAAAAATTACCTCTGATCTTATATATGACCTGATGCTTTGTAATACTGACCTATAACCTTTCCTCAGTGCTCAACAACATGGCACTATCATATTACCAAAATCTATCTTAGCCTTGCGGGACTAAGAACTCCTGTCTAGTGGGGCCTCACGTGATGAGCCCTAGACGACCCACGAGGGTGCCTCACCTGACACCCTCAAGCTGACCTACGAGGGCCTGCTTAATTAGGGTTACAGAAAAACCCTAGCTCTCTGCAGCTCTGAAACTCTCGCTATTCCTTCACACTTTATCCACTGCCTCAGACTCGACCTCAGATTCTCCAATAGACCAAAATATTCTCATAATATAGATATTCAATGAATGTGTGTATGTATCCTTATGAGAGATTCCTTGAGGTGTATTTATACTTTTTCCAACTGACTTCTCTCCTTAATATTATGGCTTCTTGAAATTTCTTGTTGCAACCACTTTACCCTTTCATTAATGACTTATAACCAATTTAGGGGCTTCTTAACCATTCTTCGGGGCTTCCAACATTATGAGGGATATCTCCCTAACCATTAGGAACCATGTGGCGTACCACCTATCATTTGAAATAGAACAACAAGGACTATCCATCTATGAGTGTGTTACCTACATTTGCAATGTCCTTCATGTCCTTATTCCTAAAAAAACTTCAGGTCTCATAACCTCACCTCCGAGGCTTCGTGTGGACTTCATCAAATTCACCCATCACATATTCTAACGTCAACCACTCTTGTTGACATCAATGAAAACTAACTCACCATCAATCTCGACCACAACTCTGGGGTATCTCGAATTCTCTAAGGGTTGACATTAATGAAAAACAACTGTCCAACATGGTGCATGCAACACCCTGCTAAAATTTTCGACTCGACCATCGGGCATCTTCCTTTTCCTTTGGAGACTAAATTACGAGACAACACTAAACTGATTGAACTAACCATCAACCATCGATGATCGACTATTTCTCTGGGATGAATGAAACACTACCAATTTGGTCGACCTAATCATCGATCATCGACCATCAACCATTTATCCTGGCATATGAAAACACCTCACCTATCTGAATAACCTGATAATCGGTCATCGACCATTTATTGACCAACGTGACAATTAAGTTGATGAGGAAACTACTGATGTGGCTTGACACCTAGATGTTGATGTGGCATGACACGTCATCCTGAGGTGTCAATTTAGCTGACATGGAATGACACATGTAGTTTGACATGTCATGACATGCCATCCTCCTGTTTTCTTCATCTATGATCAAAATTTTCCCTTGAGCAACCCAAACACCTCGCCAAATTGGCCAACCTAATCTTCGGCCATCAGGTACCGACGATTCCTCTTTCTAAGAAAACACCTTGCTAAAACATCCACCCCAACCATCAGATGTCAATGATTTCTCTTGTTGAACCAACCACTTCATCCATTCATCTGATCTAATCATCAACCATTGGCCCTCAAAGTTATCTTTCGATGATTTAACTTATTCATGAATTTTCACTGATGCCCAATACTTAGTAAATTTTTGACCAAAAGCAAAATGAATCTGGGTCATCGATCTCCAAGCCAAGATGATCTTGACTATCGATCAACTCCCTTTTTTCAATCCTTCAAAAACTAATCCAGACCATTGATCTGCTCCACTTATCAAACCTCCAAAAATAAATCTTGGTAGTCGATATGCAGGACCTTTCCAAACTATGGAAAACCTTATAAGTTTTTAAATCTATTCATGATGAATATGGTTTGTCGATCTCGAAACCTAACATGATCTCAACTGTCGATTCATCAAACTTCACCCAACTATACAACAACCATTAAATCATGAAATTCGACCTTCCAGGTCGAATTTTAACTCTTCCACTCTGCATATTGATGCATTTGATCACCATTGGGAGGGTTGTGAGTTAATTTCAACTAAATGGTTTAATAGCTTTGGTATTTCACTCTCTTTTTTCAACCATTTTTCCAAAATTTGTCACAGATCAAAATTTGTAACAATGAATTTTGTCGAATTTGTGTTGGTTCTTGGCCCATACAATCCTAGTGTTTGAACCAGAAGCTCTAATACCATAATGTAACATACCCCAGTCCAACCGAGGAACATTACAAGAAGAAAACATATTTAAAATTAACATTTTCTACTTAATCATTTATTGTATCTTACTAACCACATATCACACACAAATTTAACTATTTGACTGATACCATAGTTATAAATGCATCTAAAAATATATATTAAAGATGTGAATGCATCCAATAAGCACAAAAAAAACACACAACATTCATATTAACCATTTACATAATGGAATATCATCATAGAGACAACTGAAAACTTGTTTGTATTTATAATAACCAATTGAATGCTTACAAAGGATGAACCTCCCAGCCACAAACATTGCTATTCATTTTCTCTCAAGAGTAGGCCACCCTTGAGCTAAGATGATTAGTCCACAAGGAGATCTGTCCCTCTTGATTTTCCACTCTCCACACACAACAACCCAAAAACCTAGTTTATACTCCCAAAATAGTTCCAATCCTCCAGCTCTCTTCCCCCACAACCTACACAACCCAAGGAATGTACCCCCTTCACTGTCCACGGTCCTTCCAACTATACCATTTATTTATCAAGTCTTCCAGTGCAATTGATTGGCCAGGGATCTCTTATCTAGGGAATCGAGGAACTCTCTGCCACCTCATGAGTGCTCACAACAACCTTCACAAGGCTCTTGATCCATTTCCTCAATAAGAAGTGCACTACCAGCTTACAACCCATTTTACAGGCACCCAAGCTTCTTTCTCAACATAAAAAACAACCAAACCATGGCTTCCTTCAATCACAACATGGATGGTTCTCTTCCAACACTAGATCCCCTCTTGTTGCCCAAAATATACAATAAAAATTGTTCCTTCCTCCATATGAATTTCCCTTCTTCTCCCTTGATTGCTTGACTCTCACTCTTTCCAAAGATGACTGTACTCATGCCCATGCTCTCAATAACTATGGGACGTGACTTCTCATACCCACCCTCTTATATGAGTTTAATGATTGTATTTTGGAACACTCAATAACAAATAGAAGGTTTATACACAATGATAATAATTTCAAGAAAATGTGGGTTGGATTAATACCCATGAATAATTCCCCCTTGGACCCCTCTCTCTTGTGGAATCATAGTCCCCATCATTTTTGTCCCTCTCATATCGCATCCAATGATTATTACTTTTATTAATCAAATCAATGTACATAATACATAATTTAGCCACTGACCATATTAATCAATATGGGCTCTTGCCCCAAGCATTACGACCATTACCATCCTAAATGATAGTTACACAATCACATTGTAATTAGCGGGGATTAAAACTAGGGATGTTACAGTGGGGGCTAATATGAGTTAAAGGGTTGTTTACTAATTTTGGAAATTATTTCCACCAGTGAAAATCATAATCACATGGCTTTGCTTACCTTATTCTCGAGCCAATAAATCAACATGTTCATGTAGAACACTAAACATGGTAATTACATTGGTTTTTATTCCTTGTACATGCATTTTATTGAAAAACGACAAGGCGTCATGCAAGTGGCCATTCTTAATGCATAACCATGGATATTCTTACTTTGTTCTAGAACCAATATTTCAACAAACATAGGAATAACACTAAACATGGTGATTCAATTGGGTTTTACACCCTTGACTTGCATCTCATTGAAGAATTCCAAGGCTCCATGGCGGTTTCCATTCTTATTGCACAACCGTGGATTTCCTTACCTTGTTTTATAGCCAATTAATCAACATGTGTAGCTGGAACTATGTCATTATAGCCAAGAAGAGGTATCCAATTCAGTGATTTCATTAAACACTTGGTGACCATACTCCATTCGTTGTCAATGTTAATTTTGCCAAATTTGTGGGCTTTTAGAGTTACCTTGACTAGTTCCTACAATTGTACTAATTCCCCACCTTTCAAGTACTATGTGGCATATTAAATGGAAAATGGATTGAAAATATACAATAATTGAGGAGTATTATGTTAGAAAATTTGATGCTAAGTGGACAAGACTTGTATTAAGGAGAAGGCCACAACCTAAGGTGGAGAAATATCCTAAGAAGAGTTTCAATTATGTTTTGCAACTCTCTAGAAGCTAAAGCAAATGAGTAATTCACTAAAAAATGGGTATCCAAGGCACATTTTGCATTAGGATGCTCCATAGTTTGAGAATTTGTATGCATAACCACCTTGAAAAAACATATAAACAAGGACATTTGCTTCTGATTGGAACACCTATTTTCTTAAGTATTGTGTGCCTAGCATATGGTGGCTTTTGTGTTCCAAATTCCTGTTATTTATGACTATTTTGCACCACTTGCAGTAGGATTTGGGCTTCATATTAATGTTGTGTTTATTGGAACCCTAGTTGAAGTAACTTAAAGCACATATGGAAATGTAAGATTTGAAACAAATTACTTATTTCCTAGTAAAATCCTATGGATTTTAGCAATTTGTTCCATCAATGATTCTAAACATTAAGGAAACACCTTCATATTTGAATAGAATAAATTGTTATTAACACTATTGAATATAGTGGCCATAGAAAACATGGAAGTTTAAATTATC
>JASDQU010372208.1:25330-36614 GCA_032191745.1 Picea mariana | reverse complement strand
GTTTGTTCACTGGTAGGGCCGACTTCTCTTTCTGGGTAGTTAGAACCACTTTAATTTGCCTATGGGCTGACTTCTTATTTTTCATATTACATTTAAGATTTGATCAATATGCAAAAGGGGATAAGAATATTCTTTGCAGTTACACAATATTTCAACAACTTTGGCCTATAATATCCCGACTCGCCAACCTATAAACTTTTGTACAATTACAATTGGGGATCAACCTGTGGTATTACATTTCCCTCCCCCTTATTTATGCATTGTCCTCAGTGCATTATATACAATATAGAATCCAAAACTCTTCAAAATATCCTTGCCTTTTCTTTTGAAGCTTGTTGTCCTTCTGGTGCTCTTCTTTTCAAGAACCAGATTCATGTCTTCATACTTCAGCTGGAAGTCCTTTGTGCTATTCCACAGAGCTACTTCAGGAAAGAATTTAGCCAATGTATTATTATTGAGCTGCCTCTTCCTTGGTGCACTCACCCTTCTAGGTTCATGCATCCTTTCACAGCTCCATATTCCTTCAACAATTCATCTTGCCAAGGTTTTCATACACAAGGAGAGCGCTAGCTCATCTCTAGATCCCCACTAAGGATCTGTATTTATGGAAATCATAGGAATTTAGTGTCCCAATAATATCATTTCTTCCCAAGAATTCTATATTCAATAATAATCATCTCATCTATATCACACATATACAATCAACATGAGATAATATCATAACAATTTCATTGAGAAATTCAATTTTTGTTTTATAAGAAAATTCAGATTTTTTCAAAATATGAAATTCCATCTAATATTTTCCTTACTGTTGTAATAGCAAACATTAATATTTCCTGTCTTTCAAAAGTGTCCCACTTGATACCAATTTTCCTGGAATCTTTTCATCTTGCATTCAACCAAACATATTATTAGTATTTCATGTACCATATAATTCTATTGTAATATTTACAAAGGATCACAAAGTGATTTCAGAATTGTCTACACTTAACAATTCAATCATAACTATCGAGCCGTTTATTAAATAGAATGAAAATATCATTCTCTGCATAGGAATTTTCAGCCATTAGGTGTTTTTTGTTCTTTCAACATCACTGTTTTCATTACTCTCTATTTCATGAACATAAATTTCCCGTAGTCAATGTTCATGTGACTACTTGACCTGCAAATTTCCTATTGCAAAGTCCAACAACCCTTGAAATGCGCTCAACTCCATGAGTTATTTATAATTGTAGCATTTCAGCTGCTGGCATAATCATTTCTGTTAAATATATTATATGCATATATGCACCAAACTGCTTCAAAAATAAACAACTCTATCACTTACACACTATGCATGAGTGCAACTCTCTATGCATATCTATTCAATGCACCCTTGCATTGATTTCATATTTTCATTTATCTAAGTCATGTATCCTACCATGGTGAATTGGAAAGTTTGGCTAATGCCTCACCACATCGTTCATACACTTCCTATTTCCTGCTCAACTATTTGGATGCCTTCCTTTTTGACCTGAACACTACACTAAGAATATAATTCTATCATGTTCATTAGTGTTATAAAAAAGTTTGCAGCCCAAACATTAGTTATAAGTAGGAAGTTTATTGGATACTTTTATGACACTATAGCCTTTCCATAACCAACCATGTCATGACCTCATACATGACTAGCTTTGTTGGCACTCATACCTATAACAAGGTCATACCCTTTTATTTCTTTTGTTATTAGATCATAACCAATATAACATGACATGATATTATGGCATTTGTATGCATTCAAAATCTAAACAAATTTTATAATTATTACATGCATTCAACCTTTAGTGCACTAAGTGGTGTATTATATTCATTAATGCATTAAAATTATACAATAATGTGATTTTAAAAATACATTATGGCTGAGAGAATTCTTACCTAAATTCCCTTCAACAATTATGCAACATAAATTCATAAAATTCATACATGCATAGCTTCCTTTAAATAAATTTGATGCTACTTGATTAGCAGGTAACAACAAGAGCTCCCCTGCCTCCTTCACCAAGATCCTATGCCACATTTCATCTTTCTATTTCTTCCTTTCATATGGATGGATTCCATATGTAGCAACATCATCAACAACACTTGTAACCATGCAATAAATTTTCTCTTTCCCGGCACAACAACCACCATTAGCAACATCATATTATTATATATAACCATAGAGAACTCCTAGTCTTTAACATGTTACAAATATATATTTTAAAGAATATAAATTCACTAATGCATATTTATATGCACTGAGAATGCATCCTTAGCATGCCCATAAATGCATTTTCATTCCAATTTCCCGTGCAATGTATGGTTGTCCAACAACCATAACATAATTGCTGCTACAACAATTTCAGCGACCTCTTTCTCATGCACCACTTTCTTTGTTGTTTTTGGCTGTCCTCAAGTCTCATTGGATTCATGTAACCTTTTTCATTCTTACCAAAATCATTGCACATGCTTGGTTCTTTCCTGAGTACTTCTCCATCCCAACCACTCTTATCTACTTTAGCATTTCCAGCCATACACTATGTTGATATTAATCTTCAACCTTACTATATTTCCTGGATCCATTTGTCCCAAAAAATACATGACTAAATTATATTTCCAATCATACTATTTATATCATTTGGATCTTCAATATCCATTCACTTTTCGAAACAATACTGCTCCATCCTTTCCTTGATTGATCACTTCAACAATTTTGGTTTCTTTCACATTCCCTTTTCTTTTCTTAACCCATTTGGGTCTCATCCTGACTTCTTAGTCAATTTCCAGCATGTTGCAATGCTACCCAAATGCCTTCTCTTCCAACTTCTTAGAGATGAACTAGAATCAGTTGACACTACTTTTACTTGCCATCATAAATTCCAATGATACTTCTAACCTCCTAGAATAACACTAATGGCTCTTTTTCCACTCGAGATGGGTTCTCCTCAGATTTTATTCCTTTTCATTCCACAACAAGCATAGAATCATTTTCTTCTTTGTGAGTCTTACTAATGTCCCTGTAGGAAATCACCTCCATGCTTGGGTCCCTTGGACTTGTCATGCCATTCTTCCTTGGCAATGCACTCATCACCTTGGAATGGACCCAACATTCTTTATAGCATCGATAATCTCTTTCATTGCTGTCACAGTTTTTGAGTGCTGCAATAGACTCAAATAACTTGGAATCCACCTAGAGGTACCCTTTTCCACTATCCTTCAATTATTCCTGAACTTATTCAATTATGGAATGCTCTTAGATTTATGTTATGCCTTCCCCAGAAGTATGGTTACATACCTCTAGAATCAATCTACACATAATGCATTACTTATGCATCAATTGGTACTCTTGAACATACATGTATCTTCATTAATTCGCCCTTGAAGTTTTGGCATTCATACCATGATTCCACTACACTACTATGATAACAATAATGGGTGTACTACCCCCAAACTAGATGATGAATCCTTGGATATGTCACCCTTATCTCCAAGTATACCCTCTATTTCTCTTTATTAGAAAAATAACATTTTAACATGTCAATCTTTTTAGAGAAGATATGCCCACACTATACTGCCTTATCTGTATATTCGATTCCTTTGAAGTGAATAATATATCACTACTTCCTCCACTTAAATGACATTCTTTTGCACCTTGATTCCATTGAGGACTTTGATTAGTATGAGTGGCTTCCTTGCATTCCCAAGTTTTCATGGCTGTACCTAGATTTAAATCTCCCTATTATTCATTCATGGATTTTGACCTTCTTGTGAGGCATATTTGACATAACACTCTCTCCTTGAGTGTATCTACTCATCTTTAACCAAGGTTAAAATCCTTTTACCCACTGTATAACCCACCTTTTATGAACACATGATTTGCATCTCCATTTGTACCCACTGTACATGCATTATTATGAACTGTAGATGGAATTCCTACCTAGTCTCCACATATTTTATGCACAATTGTTATCTTGAATTCTTTTCCCAACAAGAATTTCATTAGGGTCTTCCCTGTTGCTCATTGAACCCAATATCTGATCCAACAACTTATTTAAGAAACCAAATGTATAATGAAGGATTGTCTCTGTCCTTCTTCCTTCTATCTGTAAATATCTCGATCACTTTCTCTGTTTAAATTGTAACTATAGCATCTGAAAACATGCATACAACATTTTTTAGCGAAAACCATAATATACAATTTTGGTAGCATATGCACAATTTTGTCCCCTTTATGGTCACTAGAAAAATTCTTTCTGACTTCCTATGAATTATATTTCTCATATCACAAGTCTGGGTGATTACATGGATTCCTATGTCCAATACCTTTCCAATGACTACTTTCTTTCTCAATTCTGAGTTTTCAAAGAAAGTTATAGTCATTTGATCATTACCCAAAAACTCCTTCAACCAGGTGCAATTTTTAACTGTGCTTATGCATCCTTGCACCCTCTTTTTTGGAAATTTGATAGGAGCCTAACTAGGTTCCTTCATCATCATAATTTTGACAACTTGACCAAGTTTCAAATTCATCCAAGCTCTAGGATGGTAGTTACAACCTATTGAAGTTTAAGGCTAAATTATCTTTTTATCCCTGAATGTTATAGGCGCCTTCTACCTCTTCATGTGCATTTATGTGCTCAAATTTCTATTTTGAATCTATGGTTTTCTTCTATGATTCAATATATTTTTTTATACTACTCCTGTGCCTCATTCTGATTCTAGAGGAGGGAGTTATGGCCCTCATAAGTTCACTAGGTTTCCAAATTTACCTTGCACAATTGACATGCAATTTCCTCATATTAGCTCTGTTTGAAGAATGGTTTACACCGTTAGAAATATCTCTCCGATCACTTTAATTTGAGTTATAGAGACCAAGTTTAGTATTTATGAGGTTTTTGAGTAGCTGAAAACACTGTTTAGGCCTCCGAAAATGGCCCACAAGTTGAACAACTGGAAAAATACTCATTTTCTATCAATTATTCACTATTAAATTCAAAATATGATTATATTATACTGACTGGAACACTTACGTGGCACCCAAGTCCACCTGAAACTTTGGGGTGGTGCCATTTAAACTCCCTAGAAAACACCCGTTCCTGCCCGTTGGTCTCTGTCTTATTCTTCTATCTCTCTTCTTCCCCTTCATTGACACATAGATCATATATTTCGATCCTACTAGTCCTTAGCTGTCAACGTGGCGACATGTCATTTTTCATGGGTATGGGTGGACCTATACCTCACCCATTTTCCTCAGTGTGTGAAACTACATGTCACATTGATCTAACGATCATGGTGTAGAGGGTGTTGATGATGATCGACAGTCCACATCGCATTGCGCCCCCCAACCTACGGACCATTAATAGAGGGGGGAGGGGCTGAAAAAATTAAATGTGGTTAATACACGAGAAACATGTTGTGCATTCGTGAATTACGAACCCCTGGCATGTGGTTAATGTAACCACCTAGGACCCCCCCACAATCAACGTGGGGTTGACGCGTGTCCTAGGCTCGGGTTCTGTCAGGTAGGAAACCATCGCCATCGTGGGCACCGACTAACATGCCACCTATACTATGCCTGCCACCATGTACCTACCACCGTGGACCTGCCACCATGGAAGTACACATCAACACTCTTCCATGTCAGTTGAAATGTGTCTCCCATGTCATGCTGACGCCAACGTATGGAAAAATTCCCAAATTTTTCCAATTTTGCCTATTTTCTAAAATTTCCAAAAATGCCCAATTTAGAAACTCTTCCTATGGTCTCCATTGAAGCTCTACAATCAACTTGATACAATTAATTTTGACCTTTTCACATCGAATCGACCTCTGCACATGAAGTTCGAACTTTCCACGTCGAATTTCTCCATGAATTTCACTGTAAAAATTTGGGGCCTTTGTTCAATTCTACCCCAATTCATAATTTCCTCCTGTAGTGTCATTGAAACTCTATAATAATATTTCTTACAACCATACCACCCCTATAGAAAACATAATACGTCCCCAGATGACTGATTGACCATTCTGGGTGCGAGTTCCTCTCTAATTCCCTTTTAGAATTGGGGTTTTTTAACCAATTCTTCCATGAATTCCTTTGTAATTTTGAAATTTGGCCATCTATAGGCCCAAATTTGCTCAAGCTACAATCAAGATTCGATAATTTTCAATCCTCGAATAAATCCACTCAATTATTTGTGAAATTGTTTCTAATTTCATTGTTGTAATTTTGGCAAACAAGTTGCATACATCCCCTTCCAGCATTCTGTCAAACAGTTTGCCTGCATAATCTACAAATTCCAATTCCATGCTCTATTAATTAGCGCATGCAGGCTCAATGGTTAAAACTGGAGCTCTTATACCACTTTGTAAAATCCCCATCCCTGAGTTGGACAATGCCACACCAAATTTATGAAATCTGATACCAATTAATAAATAAAGCTCTGCATATGATCAGAGTTATGCAATCTAATAATAATACTTCATAAACACAATTATAACAAAGATTCCATAACTAAAAATCATAATTACACACAGTAATTAAAATGAGCACATGAAATACACTTATGTTATGAATAAAAAACCAACTGCATGCAGGCCTTACACGTTCCTCCCAGCCTTAGACTCTGCCGCTCATAAGCTCAACAATAGGTCACCCACAAGTTGGGGCTAAAAATATACCAGGGAAAAGGAATCCTAATACAAGATAAGGTCTATCTATAACCAAATGCTTGGACTAAGGTGCCAACTGTGGTGGACAAATTACGGTCTCTCATTCCCCACATACCTGTGCCACCATAGGAAGTGTGCCCCTTCTCTTCTCAACA
The DNA here is from genome assembly GCA_032191745.1 of Picea mariana. Taxonomy (NCBI): domain Eukaryota; kingdom Viridiplantae; phylum Streptophyta; class Pinopsida; order Pinales; family Pinaceae; genus Picea; species Picea mariana. Next base: position 29,772 of record JASDQU010372208.1, on the reverse strand, counting down.
ATCCTTCGACTACCCCACTTCCTTGTTGAAATATTGTAACTAAAAAGAGTATTATATTTAGTATTGAGTTATTATTCATTAGATAAATCCCCTTTTGTGGATTTATCATGTCGAGCATTGTAATTGACCAAATCCCCTTTTGTGGATTGTTCAAACCCTAAATATAATATGCAAATTGATAAGTCACCCCCTAAGTTAATTAAAGTGGTTTTAACCACTAAGAAGACAAGTCAGACATGCCTAGTGAAGAGACACCTTTCCATCACCTGCTAGTTTGTATAAATAAAGGAAGCCAACACCTCATTATCTCACTCACTCATTTTCTCATCCATTGTGCAAGTTTGGTAGCTATAGTTGGGAGAAGAAGGAAGAGAGAGGCATATTTCTTAGTGTTGGATATTTTCTAGTGTTTTGGTTTATTGTCTTGGAATTGTATTGGATATCTATATTAAGGAATTTTTTGTTGGGTTTTCTCCCCCATGAGGGTTTCCCAGGATAAATGTTGTTTATTTTGTGATTGTGTTTCTCTCATTGATCCTATCTATGCTATGGTTATCTAGTAAATTGAAAAGAAACCTAATAATATCTTAAACCTTAACATGGTATTAGAGATAAGCTGAAGAGAGCATCTTTCACTAGATAAGCAAAAATGTCACTGTTTTCGTACAAGAAAATTAGGGTTTTATATTGAAGAGGAATTTCAGTCTAAAACTCATCAAGAAGGTGTGCCCTAACTTAGGAAACTCTTTGGCAGCCTCAATGCACTTTTTCAGTGGATAGAACTCCTAGAAAGTGAAACCCTAGTTTTTACTGGTACCAGAAAACCATAAAACCAGAAGTACCAGAAAACTAGGAAACCAGAACTAGTACCAGAAGTACTAGTCCAGAATTCCATTGGTCAAGTTTGAAGGGGAAAAATTTTCATTTTCTGAAATCTAATTACACTAGGCCACTCACCTCATCCAAGCACACCTCCTGGTAAGTTCAAAATTAAATTAAGAGCATTTTTAATTTTTGGTCATTTTCTTGGCTCCAGGTAAAGATGTTTGCAAGCACTAAGCTTGTTGACAAGATAGAAGGTGTGAAAAAATTATGTCCTTGGAAGTATAGTATTGCACTCATTCTTAAAGAGAATGACCTATCAAGATTCATTATAGAATATGTACCAGAACCTATTGATGCTGCAACTAAAGAAAAACACCAAAAGGACACATTTAGGGCCAAAAGAATCATTGCAGATTCTATTAAATATCACTTGATTCCTCAAGTGGCTTCAAAGAAGACTCTAAAATATTTTTTTGATTCCCTAAATGGGATGTATGAAGGAAATAACATCAACCAGAAGATGAATCTAAGAGCTCAACTAAAAAAATACAAGGATGCAGAAAGGAGAAACAATTCAAGAGTATTTCTCTAGAATATCACAATTCATGGAACAACTATAAGAAATTGGTGATACTCTTGATTAATACAAAATCATAATGACAACCCTTAATTCTCTCACAAGACCTTGGGATGCATTCATCCAAACTATTTGGGCCAGAAAAAAGAAACTACACTTTGACAGTCTTTGGGAAGAATGCGTTCAAGAAGAAACAAGAATAGCTAACAAAGAATCAATACTATCAAGAGATGAATATCAAGCCCTAACTGCTCATACTAAAGGAGGAAGGAAGAGGTCTTACTTCCATAAAGAAAATCATCAACATAAGGAGTCTCCCCCCCCCAAACAAATTCATACATAAAGAATCTTATCCCCCAAACAAATTCATACATAAAGAATCTCATCCTCCAAGGAGATTCCAGAAGTTTCAGAAAGGTCAAAGAAGAGAAAAACATTTCTCATCCTACCAATGTTACTATTGTGACAAGATGGGACATATTGCTAAGAATTTTCCAGATATAAGAGAAGAATACAAGAAGAGAAAGAAGAGGCACCATGCCCACACAATTGAAGATGAAGAGCCACCCACAAAGATGATAAAAGAACAGATTGAAGACTATGTCTTAATCTCTGCCCTCTTAGGATCAGTGTCACCTAGTGAGGATAATTGGATCATAGACAATGGTGCTTCCAAGCACATGACAAGTCAAAGATACATTGTCTCTTTCTTTATAGAAACAAATTTTCCCCAGAAAGTTACACTTGGAGACTATTATCAGTACCCTATCAAAGGAGTAGGAGAATCAAATTACAAACTTGATTCAAGAACCCCAGTGAAAATGAAGGATGTACTATATGTACCAAGTTTGACAAAGAACTTACTTTCTATCTCATCTTTAGATAATAAAGGCTTCATATTTTCTTTCATAGATGGAGAAGTTCTTATGTAGCCCAAAGGATAAACCATGGAAGAAGCAATTGTTATTGGAAAAGAAGAAGGTGGCTTGTATAAGATAAATGGTCACTCAGAAGAAACCTTGACTCATTCCATTGAGAATCCCTGTGAACTTTGGCATAGAAGAATATATCACATTAACTATAAGGCATTACTATATGTAAGCAAGGTAGTCATAGGTCTACCAAAATTCAAGGTTGACCATGAAGGTGTGTGCAATGGATGTGCACAATGAAAGATCATCAAGAACCCTTTTCCGAAGAGAGACAGTAAAGAAGGAGTCCTAGAGCTCATTCACTCATATGTATATGGCCCAATGCCATCAACCTCCATCAATGGGTATGCATACTATTTATTGTTTATTGATGACTATTCTCACAAAACCTGGGTTTACTTTTTGAAATCAAAGGATGACGTGTTTGGTAAATTCAAGGAATTCAAATCCTTGATAGAGAATATCTCTGAAAGAAATATCAAGATACTCAGGTCAGATAATGGAGTAGAATACACCTCAAAAGAATTCATAAACTTTTTAAAAGATTCTGGGATCAAGAGGGAGCTCACCACTCCCTACAATCCTCAACAAAATGGTGTAGCAGAAAGAAAGAACAAAACTATAAGGGAAGTAGTGAAGACTATGATCCATGATCAAGACCTTCCAATGCATTTATGGGCATAAGAAACAAGAACACCAATGTATGTACATAACAGATTGTCCCATAGTGAACTTGGGTTCAAGACCTTTGAAGAGATGTTCTCTGGAAAGAAGCCAGAAGTAAGCTATCTCAAAATATTTGGTTGTCCCGTATTTGTACACATTCTGAAAGAGAAGAGAACCAAGATGGAACCTTCAGGAAAGAAGGGAATATTTTTTGGATATTGTGAGGTATCCGAGGCCTTCAAAATATACATACCAGGTTACCATCATATTGATATCATCATAGATGTAACCTTTGATGAATACACATCACTCAAGAAATCAAGAAGATGCAAGCTTGAATAAGTATATGAAGAAGAACCCGTGGCTCCTAGAGTTGGATAACTAGTGAGGGAAGTCATAACTTCCCCTGATGAAGAGATTCTAGAAGATCATGAAATAATAGAATCTCAAGAACCTCCCCAGATGAAGATATCCCACAAGAGAAAGCCAACCTACTCAAGGGAACTTATTCAAGATGGAGAGAAGTATCATTCCCCCTAAGGAACCATGAAACAAGTCAAGAAACCTAATCCATTATCCAATTATATGGATTTGATGTGTGATCTCTTAGAGAATGAGCCTACTTGCTTTGAATTAGCCATTAAAGAGAAAGAATGGGTAGATGCCATGACAGAAGAATACCAATCCATTATAAAGTATGATGTATGGGAAATAGTTCCCAGACCGAAGAGAAAGAATGTGGTATCTTCCAAATGGCTATACAACATAAAACATGTTGATGCTGGAAGTATTGAGAAATACAAAGCAAGGTTTTTTGCTCGTAGATTTTATCAAAAGGAAGGAATTGACTATGAATAGACGTTTTCTCCTGTATCCAGATACACTTCAATTAGAACCATCATATCCTTTGCAACTAATATGAAATGGAAGTTACACTAGATGGACGTGAAAACAACTTTCTTAAATGGTGTCATAGAAGAGGAAGTATATATAGAACAACCTCAAGGGTTTGAAGTTGAAGACAAAAAGACTCATGTATGAAGATTGAATAAGGATCTATATGGATTGAAACAGTCTCCTAGAGCTTGGTATGGAAGAATTGACAATTTCTTGATGAGCTTGGGATTTACTAAGAGTAAATCAGATTCTAACCTTTACTTCAAGGTTATGAATGATGAGCCTTTTATATTGTTGTTGTATGTGGACGAATTATTTCTAACTGGAGAAGAAAATCTCATCACTGAGTGTAAGGAGAAGTTCACTGCAGAATTTGAGATGAAAGACCTTGGCCTAATGCACTATTTCCTACGTCTTGAGGTATGGCTGAGCCCAAAAAAGATCTTCCTTAACCAAGGGAAGTATGCAATTGAAATATTGAAGAGGTTTGATATGTTGGAGTGCAAATCCATGAATACACCCATGGAAACAAAGTTGAAGCTCCT
>JASDQU010372207.1:42430-59888 GCA_032191745.1 Picea mariana | reverse complement strand
ATACTTAAACATAGACATGAATCCTCTCTTAGATTGCATGTGTTTACAATCCCTCTTGGTAGATGATTAAGATGCATTTGCAACTTCTCATTTCTAACTATACACACTAATTACAAAACTATAACAATATATTTTTATATTTTAAAAAATTGAGTGCAAATGATATTATGTCAGTTTTAATTGTGTAATGTTTCTAATGTTGTTCTAGAATTTAATTAAGAGACACTGCCATTTCTAATTGAGCAATGCCTTGTATATTGCAAATAATATGAAGTCATTTTTAATTATTGGAGATTACAAATGACATTGTAATTTAAACTTTTATTGGTTATTATTTGAACTTAACAATGTTTGTTTCTTTTATTAATTTAATAAAATTGCAAGACATAATCTAAAAGTAGGGACTAACTGCTTTAGCTATTACCCTTGTTTTATATAGTGAAAGTTTTCTAATCTTTAAAGTTTACTGTTTTGAGTTCATTCATAATAATTATGGTCTTTACAATTTTACAGTGTTAAAGTTTAACATGTTTTGATTTTCTTTTTTTCTTAGTTTTTTCATTTTATTAATTTTTCATTTATTTTTTAGAAATATTTATACATAAATAAAACATATAACACATTTTGATAAATTTAATATTTTACTAAATAAAAACCAAATTAAAACATATAACTTTATAAAAAAATTTATATAAATTTTTGAAATTAAAATAAATTTATATTAATTATTTTAATTATATTATATATATTTATTTTAAAATTATTTATTAAGGAACCTCCTAGATGAAATTTGTATTGTATATCTTTTTTTGGCTATTTCCACTTGCCTGAGATGGGGTCTTTGAGTTTGGGAGCTGAAAGAATTCACTCTTAGTACCTGAGAACTATTGTTTTGTAATGGCTTCTTGTTGATGAACAATTTATACATCAATATTAAATATAAAGTGATTTTTTTTTTTAAGAAAAAGACTCATAGTTAAGATAATCAAAACAATTATTTATCCGCTCGCGATAGGGTTGCAGGCCGCTACAGCGTGCCCTCGAGGCCCCTGCGCCCCCCCGATTGGCTCACGACGCTCTTCCAGATCATGGACGCCCCTGGGGATCCAGATCCGCCCTCGGAGGTTCTAGCCTTCAGATCCATGATTGCTTCCGGCCCTAAGTGCCCGCTCTCTGCAAGCCAGTAGAAGTTTGTAAGGAAAATGGACTCAATCCCCTCGGTGGCCTTGTCGGAAGAAGAAACCTGCAAAACGGCTTTGAACCTGGCCGAGAGAGGTCTCATTGGACAGTTCACGGGCCTCTGGCCATCCCCCAAAATGGTGGAGGAGTGGACTCAAAGGAATTGGAAGCCACTGATCAAAGAGGGAGTCAAAAGATTTTTCGTAGGAAAGGGTTTCTTTGTGTTTGTCTTCGAAAACCCAGACGACAGAGGATTAATCTTCAGAAATGGGCCATATTTTATGGGACCTCAGGGTCTTTATCTAAACAAATGGTCGCCAGATTTTGACCCCACCCAAGACGTCCCCTCAGCTGTCCCGGTTTGGGTCAGGCTCCCTCACCTACCTCTCCATTGCTGGAACTAGAAATCCCTTCAGATCATTGGTAATGCACTGGGAAAATACACAGACCAAGCTGCAAGAAAGGACCAGTACTCTTGTGCCCGAATCTGCGTAGAAGTCGATTTAGAAGAGGGGCTCCCTGAAGCAATCAATCTCTCTGTAGCGGGGTGGATGCATGTCCAGGAGTTGGACTACGAACAACTTCCTTTTAAATGCAGACATTGTCACGGGTATGGACATTTTGCAAAGCATTGTAAGAAGAAAGCTGAGGAACAAGCAGACAATCAAAATGGAGATCAATGGACCCTATTCCAGAAAAATGCAAACACAAAAAAAGGTTCAGGTAAAGGTCATACTACCGGTGGTCCTAGCAAATCCAGAATCGACCAAGATACAGATGCAACTCCAAAAGGGACAGAAAGTGCTCAGAATAATCAAGCAAAACCAACCCAGGGGAATGAGGAACATGCAGAAATACCACCTTCAAACGAAGAGGGAGGGGAAGCAAATCAGATTGAAGCCAATCAAGGCAGCCCCTCCAATCCTTCTTACGCATAAATTGCAAGGAAAAAACCAGTGGAAAGCTCAGGATCTTCAGAGGATGAATCCTATGAGCGACCTTCGAAAAAAGCAGGAAGGAAATCCCGTAAAGAAAAGAGGGAGGAGGAGGCAGAAACGCACAAAACTCAAGGAAGTCAGTCTACAATAGAAATGTCTATTGGGCGAAACACCAGACCGAGACCTTCCAAGGGAGGTCCCAACCCCCCCCTCCTCAAGTAAATAATGAATCTCGTCTCTTGGAACTGTAGAGGACTGGGGAATCCCTCCAAAATAGAAGCAGTCAATGATCTTTTGAAAGCAGCTCCCTCAGACATTCTCATGCTCTAGGAGACCAAAATAGAAGGGCAAGCCTTTCTAGATATCAGTGGAACAAAGTGGAATAAAAGATCAGGCAAAGCAGTCAGCTCAAGGGGAACCTCTGGAGGGTTGGCAACTCTTTGGACCGAAGACCTATTTCATCTGAATAAGCATTATGAAACCCAGCATTGGATATACACGGAACTGAATCACAAAGCAAGTAAGTTTTCCATTTCTCTTTTTAACCTTTATGTACCTGTTTCCTACGCTGAAAAACGAGAATGCTGGAACTCTCTCTCGGCCTTTTTAGAGGAGGTTTCTCCCAGCAATATCATCATAGCTGGGGATCTGAATATTGTAATGAAAGAAAAAGAAAAGAGGGGGGCACCAGCTCCAGAGATCCCATGCTTTCCAAGGTAGAGGAGATCACACAGTGATGGGACCTTTTAGACTTCAACCCCGTCCAAGGTATGTATACTTGGTCCAATAATAGGGTGGGCTCTGACCATATTTTTGCCCGTTTAGATCGATTCTTGGTGCAAAGCGCTATAATGATGAACAATAAGATCATCATTACCAAAATTCTGCCTAAACTCACCTCGGACCATAAGCCAATACAACTTCTCCTGGAAGAAGAAGAAGACCTGGGCGCAATACCTTTCCGATTTAGCCCTTTATGGATCGAGAGAGAAGGTTTTTTAGAGACAGTAAAAACAACATGGGCCAACTCCTTCTCCGGATCCTCAAGCTATGTATGGGAGCAAAAGTTGAAAGCCACAAAAAAAGCTCTGAAGGACTGGATAAAGAAACTAGTCCCAACTCCTACTGAACAAAGAAAAGAAGCAGTGCAGTCATTGTAGACTTTGCAAACAAATATGGAAAGCAAAGACATCACAACAGAGATGTTGGAAGAAGAAATTAAATTGCAACGATCTACATATCAATCTTTTCAAAGCGAAGAAGAATATTGGAGACTCAAATCCAGAAGACTCTGGCTGAAGGCAGGGGATAGGAACACCTCTTTTTTCCATTGGCAATATAGAGTGAGATTATCCAGGAACCACATAGCAGAAATAAAAACAGTGGATGGCCAAGTCTGCAAAGGTTTCAACCAAGTCAAAGCTGCTGCTGAGTCTCATTTCAGGAATTTATACAGAGAAGATACCCAAAGTAATGACGAGGATGCTGCCGATCTCCTCTCTAATATCCCTTCCTTAATCAGCTCTGAAGACAACACATTACTCTGTAGACTAACCACCGAGGAAGAAATCATCAAAGTAATCTGGTCCATGGAGGCAGATAAGGCACCCGAGCCTGACGGATTCACAATCCACTTTTACAAAGTTTGCTGGCACATTATTAAGGACGATCTCCAGAAAATGATAAATGAGTTTCTGAAAAAAGCCAAGGTAGGAGGAGGAACCAACTCCACTTACCTCGCACTAATACCCAAAGAATCCAACCCAGAATCTTGCAAGATTTAGGCCCATATTGCTGTGTAACACATCCTACAAGATCCTGGCTAAACTACTGGCAAACCGGATCAAGCCGCTTCTAAAAAGACTGATCTCCAGCCCTCAAGGTGGCTTTGTGGAAGGAAGGCATATACTGGACAATGTAATCCATGTCCAGGAGATAATACACTCAAGCATTCAACGGAAAGAGAAAGGTATGCTGATAAAACTAGATATGGCGAACGCATTTGACAGAGTCAACCGTTCTTTCCTGTGCAAGGTCCTTCATGCCTTCGGCTTCTCGTCTCACTTTATACAGCTAATCAGAGCCTGCATCGACAATCCGTGGGTAGCCCCATTAGTCAATGGCCGCCCAACCAAATTCTTCCAAGCTCAGAGAGGCATCAGGCAGGGATGCCCTCTCTCCCCCTTCCTGTATATTTTAATGGAGGATTCTCTTAGTCGCAAACTCACTGCCGAAAGGTTAGCTGGCAACATCCCGGGCCTCAAATCTTCAAACGGAGCAGAACCCATGAACCACACACTCTTTGCTGATGATTCCCTGCTTCTCGGGGGAGCCTCCAACAGAATAGACAAAGCCATTGACTCAGTCATCAAGACTTATTGCAGAATCTCGGGAGCGCTAGTCAACGAAAGAAAAAGTGAAGTCTACAGCTGGAATATCGGCCAGCTCGAACTCACAGGCATCATCTCTATTCTCGGGTTCAAAGGCCACACAATCTCGGATAGATTCAAGTACCTTGGGCTCCCCATCAGTTCTGGTGTAAATAAAAGATCGTTTTGGAGCGACATTATCTCGAAAATCAAATAAAAAATTGCTGCGTGGGGAGGCTATTGGCTGACTAAGGGAGGTAAAGTCATATTAATAAAATCTATGCTGTCTGCGCTCCCAATTTACCAGGTTTCTTTTCTTCTCGCGCCTCGATCAGTGATGGAGCAGATCTCAAAGATTCTTAGAGACTTCTTGTGGCAGGGAGGGAAGGGCAACGAAAATAAGATTCACCTGGTTAATTGGGAAATCATCAAAAAACCCAAGGCAGAGGGAGGGCTGCAAATCAGAGACCCCACATTGGTCAATCTAACGCTAGGAGGAAAGATTTTATGGACGCTGATCCATGAGCCCACGCATCCAGTTAGTGTCACTCTGCGAGCAAAATACGGAGTCAACAAATCTCTTAGTAACCTCCAAAGTGACAGCCCAGTAAACTGCACGCAGGTTTGGAAATTGTGCTGCAAAAGCAGCAATTTTTTCAAAAAATCGGTCTATAGAATACCTGGAAATCGTAAACGTACGATTCTGTGGCTGGATAGCATCACGGGGAAATAACCCTTGGTAGAAAATGTGGACATAACAGAACTCAGAGACTGGTTGGAAAGAGCAGGAGTAAACAATTTATATGACCTCTCGAAATGGGATCAGCGTGGAGAGTGGGCAGGATGGGATTTTCATGGAATTCCAGCCCGTTTAGCTCTGCAACAATCCATGCTTGAAGAGCTGCTAGAGGACGCCACCCTTGTTAATAGGTCCATGAAAGACAGGTGGGGATGGGGCAAGACAGGTGTATACACCATAGCAGCAGGATACAGCGCATTGCAGGCTTCAAGAAACAACAGTCAAGATCCGGCATTCTGGAAAAACGTTTGGGAACCGTTAGCCATACCAAAAGTGAACTTCTTCTTCTGGACCTTGGTGCACAATAAGCTTCTAACGGGAGATAATCTGGAGAAAAGGAACATAGCGGGGACACACAGGTGTGTGTTATGCAACAATAACTCCGAAACAACCCAACATATTTTCATGGATTGCAACTTTGCTAAAGAGGTTTGGGGTCTCATGCTACAGGACTTCCAGATCACAATCCCACCTCAGAACTCTATTGCGGAACTCTTTGCCTCCTGGAGTCGTATCTATCCCCAACGAATTCCCACCAAGTCTTTCTAGCGCAAAATCTGGACAGCCATTCCCAAATATGTATGTTGGCAGATTTGGCTAGCTCGCAATCAATAGATTTTTAAAGAGGTGTGACACTCCCCGCTGCAAGTAGTTGCAAAAGCCAAATCTTTCCTCCTGGAAGCTGCCCAACAACAGTATTTTAAAGAGGCTCACCTGTTACAGCCAGAGGAAAAGAGGTGGCTAAGCCCTCTTGTGCCTTACCCGAGTAAGCAACTTCTTCCCCCACAAATAGTCAAACTAGATTGGCGTATAAGAGATGAGGATGACAAATTTCAGACTTGGTGGCGGACTAAAAATATAACCACAATTTTCTTTGATGGGGCGTCCAAAGGAAACCCCGGTGTAGCTGGCGCTGGGGGGGTCATCTACTCCCCGAACAGGACCACAAGAGATTGTTTCTGCTGGGGACTAGGCCAGAAATCCAACAACCAAGCTGAGTTGCTAGGGCTTATCAAAGCTTGTCTTATTGCCAGAGAAAAAGGAGTCAAAGACCTTCAAGTTTTTGGAGACTCGGAGTTAATAATAAAAAACTTAAACACGGAGGCTCGGTTCAGCAACGCAAGCCTAAACAAAACCTTGGACAGATTGAAGATAGTCCTCCTAGACTTCAATTCGTGCAAGTTTTATCATATTCTAAGAAGGTCAAACAGTGAAGCTGATTAGATGGCGAATAAAGGCAACACACTTATGAAAGGACAGTTAATTGTAAACAATGAAAGCTTCGTCCAAATTCCCTGAGAATGTTGTAAACCACAAGTAGAGGCAGCTAGAAGACAACATTGTAATAAGGGTCGCTCAGGCAAAGACCCATTTTCATTTCAGTTAATAAATCCTATATCCGTTACAGTTAAAAAAAAAAATTATTTATTAAAATTTATTTTATTAAAAAATAAAATTATATATATATATATATATATATATATATAAAATAGATTTTTTATTATAAAAATAAATAAATAATATTATTAAAATCAAATTATTATTTTATTTATTTTTAATGAAAATGTGATGTTGTATGAAAAATCTAAATTAAACGAAAGAGTGAATGAAAATCAACTAAAAACATTACTTTTCAATGATTTATATTATGAAAATGTATTGAAAGTATAAAAACCATTAAACAAAATTCTTATTCAATAAATTATGTTTTTTTTAAGATTTTTCTCTTAATAAATTATATATAAAAAAGTTGTTTTAAAATTTTTAAATTACTGTCCAATAAATTATACTTTTGTTCAGAGAGAGTTTCCGGATCCATCGCGATGGATCCGGAAGCTCTCTCTGAACAAAACAATAATCGCAAAAGTCTTAAAACAGAAACTATACTTTAAAAATATAAATAATGAATGAATTAAATAAATAAATAAATATGTTTTTTCCTTAAATTATACTTTAAAAATATATAAAACTTTTTACTAAAAATACTTACCTTAAAAGATACATTAAAATCTTTAATAAACAATTTTTTAGAAAATTTTCACAAATATTTTTCATCTCACACATATATCAAATTTTTTATTTATAAATTTTTTAAATTCTTTTATATATATATATATATTAAAATTCTAAAAACTCTATATATTTGGTGTTGAACATAAAATACTAAAATTTTATAATGAATTATTATAATGTAAATAATTAGAAATGTTGTAATAGTTTTTAGATGTTTAATTAAATGATATAAAATAATTTAGATGTTTAAAAGTTTATAAGAGGAATTTGTTCTAATTTGTTTATATTTTAAAGTGTTATGGATAAAACTAATATATCACATTTTTTTATTAGTAGATTTGTTTATTTAAAAAGAGTTTTGAAGATTTCAATTTACATTTGATATTGTGAATAGTTACTAACACTTTGATTTATCCAATTTTACTTTACTTTTATTTTGTTTTTAGTCTATGCACAAGTAATACATTATTACAAGTTTTAAGTGTTTTATAATTACTTTAACTTTGTGTCTTGGATTGCATACACCTATTACATTCAGGGATGATTTTAAGGATGTAAATTTATTTTAAAATGTAGAAACTTTGGCGAATCTTACTAATCTTTCATATGTCAACTATAAATGTTTGGCTATATTTTTGTAAAAATACTCAAATTTCTAAGGATTTTATAGAGTTTGTATAAAATTTTGGCGTTTTTTAAGTTAAAATAATTTTATCCTATAGAATTTGGGTGAATCATTTTTAGAATAACGAATATTTTTTTGGGAAAAACCATGGAAAATTAGCCCATGTGCGAAATTTAGCCCCTTTCCTAAAATCATCCCTGATAAAACAATTTTAAGAGGCAGGTATAAACAACTTTGCTTCTAATTTCACTTATTTGTTAAGAATTTAGTGAGAAGATCAAGTTTCTTATTGCTATCTTTTATGAAGCCATCATGCATGCTTTGAGTAGTTGTGATTTAAGATTGAATTGAAGTTTCAATATAAGCACAATAACCCTATGAGTGAGTTTTCCAAAGCTAAATGAAAGACATTGTATATAGGTATGTAATTAGTTGTGTTTAGGTTTGAGTTTATGTACATGGAACTTGGAGGACATTGTATTTACTAATGAAAGCTTCATTCCTAGCACTCCATTATTTGATATATATATATATATATATATATGATTTGCCTTATGTTAAAAGTTTGAGTGGAAGCATGTTGCTAGATTGTACTTGTTGTCGGTTGGCTTTCATGTAAAAGTAGTTGCGGTTGAAGTGTTGGAAATGAGGCCTTTGAGCAGAGCATTGTAATTCTCATTCACATTGGAGTGTTTTACTCTTTGTTGATAGCTAAATCAATGCATATATATTTATCAATTGTTCTTATGTATTTACATGCACATATAAGCGTTGGGTATCTCCACCACTTATTATTATTGCTTGAGCTTTAATGATTAGTGGATAGTTGGTGTGGCTATCATTAATCGCATGAGAAGATATCCATTGCCTTGTTTCAATCAAGAAGTCATTGAGACTAGTATTGTTGAGTAGTGTTATAGAGAAGTTTGCACCCAAACTTGCAATATGGAACATAGGCCATGAAATCAATTATGAAGGAAGATAACTCAACATCATATATAGTTAGAGACTTGACAGTGATTGGCATATTGAACAATAAAGATTCATTTTCTATTGCATTTCCATTCGGTTTCTTGTGTGCATGTTACATAGAGGAAGGAGCCAAATAATCAATCATGAGCAGAGGTTACACAGAGAACATGAGTCTCCTAGCCAATTTGAAAACAAAGATATTTGTACGAGACTGAGAATAGAGACTAGAAGTTATTTTTGCAGAGGATCCATTTTGGTGAAGTGAGTGGGATATAAGTCCCTTGTTTACAAACCATAAGGTATCACAGTAGTTGAAAACAAATCCTTGACCAAGATGCAACTGCTATAACTTTGAAGAGAAATAAGACTCGATATGGGTAAATCAAATAGAGAAAAGTTGGAAGACCTATAGGCCATCAATGTTCAACCTCAAGAAGAGTATAGGCACTTGAAGGAGAAAGTCCATATGTATGGCCAGAGAAAAAATTTGATACCTCGATAAGACTACTGCCATTGCTAAAGCACCAAATTGATGAACATTGGGACTCCCTCACCATGGTTATGGAGGATTGGGACAAGAGTAGAGCTTAAATTATATAACTATGAGAGAAGGTTATCTAGATGCATAACTAGCAGGAGGATATTCTCACTAAGATGATGTCTCATTTTTAACTAGAGTAAATAGAGAAGGAAGAAGCACTGGAAAAGCTACAAGAAGCAAAGTCACCTTCCATTAGAACTACCAAAGCCATCACCATGACTGAGACAACTTTTCTAATCTCACCCTCTAAGACATTTCTCAAGAACCTTTTGGTGAATTTGAAAATCATACCAAAGGCATTGGGTCCAAGCTACTAAGGTGGATGAGCTACAATGGACAAGGGATAACAAGAGAAGAAAAGGCATCCTAAGCCCCATTGCAGTTGAATTGGGGGCCAAGCATGAAGGCCTAGGTTTTGATGGCGGAAAGGAAAAGGCCATGAACAACAAGACCACATTTGTGAAGGAAAAATATATTACAGAGTTGGCTTGCTCATTCAAAGGAAGATCACCAACAAATGAGGGTGGGAGCACACCACCATTCCATCCTTCTTGTGGTGAATTGTAGAAGAGCAATGGTAAGGAGAGTGAAAATATTCATCTTGCACTAGTACTTAAAACAAGTGGCAAGGAGATCAACTAAAACAAGAAGAAGAAGACCAAGAGGCCTGCATCAAACAAGACATCCCTTTTTTATCACTACTACAAGAAGAAATTCCATTGAGTTGCTAGTTATTTGTACATAGAGGCATGTTCATTAAGTGGGAATAAAGGCCATGTTGAGGCATCTTGCTGGGAGACGCAAGCTACATACCACAAGCCTGAATGGTTTCATAGGAAGAATGGTAATAAGATTTCCCCAATCCAAAAACAAAATCAAAGGAACATGGAGAGAAGGAGTATGGCAAGGATCCCATGTAGCAACAACAACAATTTTTTCCACCACTTCTAGTTAAGTGGAAATTAGAAAGAAAAATGTTGGCGGTTTCATCCGAATATTCACCCTAAGAACCACACAACCAAGAGAAGAGTGTGGAAAGTGAAACCTAAAGAAGATAGATAACTCACTACATCTCCAACCCAAGGAACAAAATATATCAAAGGAGTGATATAATAACATGATGTTCGTATCATCATTGAAGAGGACAATGGGTTGACGCAAAAAACAAAGGCATCCCCATTCCAATTGTTACCTATAATATTTCAAAAGAATTTTCCCTTCATGGAGATGTATTAGAGATTGGTGTAGGGAGGTCAATGACAATCCCTTGTTCATGTACTATCCAAATCTTTAGGCATTCCATCATCCTCAAAACTATAGCCTATTGATGATTGTCCCCTACAACCATTTGCGTGTAGGATTTGTTGAATGCTTTGGGCAGGAGGAGCTATGATTGCACACTAAGGAGGTCATTCACATGATGTTTTTGTAGAGATAGAGTGTTGGTAAGCATGTGCAAATAGTAGAGGGTTGTTTGTATCCTGGGAATAAATTGGTCCCAACATAAGAGAGATTTTCATATTATCCCCTCTTTTTGATTTGGTTTCGAAATGAATAGTAAAAAAATCCTAAACATTGGATTTCAGGTTTCTATTGGTGATAAAATCTTCTATTTTTATTCCATTGTTTGGTAGTTTAATTCCATTGAGGATCCATTTTGGTGAAGCGAGTGGGCTATAATTCTCTCATTCACAGATTATAAGGTATCAGAGTAGTTGAATCCTTGACTATGACACAACTGCTATAACTTTGAAGAGAAATAAGACTCAATGTGGGTAAAACAAATAGAGAAAGGTTGGAAGACCTATAGGCCATCAATGTTCAACTTCAAGAAGAGAATAGGCACTTGAAGGAGATGGTTCAAGTGAATGACCACATGATAAAAAAGATGGAGAAGAATCTTAGGATCTTATAAGATTGTTGCCATTTCTAAAGAACCAATTTGATGAATGTTGAGACTCCCTCACCACAATTATGGTAGATTGGGACAATATCATAACTCAACCTGTATAACTAGGAGATAAGGTTATCTAGATGGATAGCTAGTAGGAGGATATGCTCACTCAGATGATGGCTCAATTGCAACTAGAGTTAATAGATAAGGAAGAAGCACTGGAAAAGATAAAACATGTTTTCTAAGAGACCAAGGAAGCAAATCCACCTTCCATTGGCACCACCGAAGCTAACATAATGATTGAGACAACTTTGGTAAGCTCACCTTCCTTAGACATTTCTCAAGAACCTTTTGGTGAATTTGAAAAGCATACTAGAGGCATTGGGTCCAAGCTACTAAGGTGGATGGGATACAATGGACAAGGGATAGCAAGAGAAGACAATGCATCCTGCGCCCCACTGTAGCTGAACTGAGGGCCAAGCATGAAGGCCCAAGTTTTGATGACAGAAAGGAAAATACCATGAACAACAAGATCACATTTGTGAAGGCAAAATATATCACAGAGTTGGCCTACTCATTCAAAATAAGAAGAACAACAAATGCGGGTGGGAGCACACCACCATTCCATCCTTCTTGTGGCAGATTGTAGAAGAGAAATGATGATGAGAATGCAAATATTCAATTTGCTCTAGCACTTAAAATAAGTGGAAAGAAGATCAAGTAGAACAAGAAGGATAATACCAAGAGTTCTGCATCAAACAAGACATCCCTTATTTGTCACTGTTGCAATAAGAAAGGCCATTGAGCCGCTGATTGTTTGTACATAGGGGCATGTTCCTTATGTGGGAAGAAATTCCATATTAAGACATCTTGCTGGGAGAAGCAAGCTACATGCAACAAGCCTGAATGGTTTCATAAGAATAATGATAAGAATATTTCTTCATTCCAAAAACAAACTCAAAGGCACATGGAGGGAGGAGTATATCGAGCAGTCCATGTAGAAACAACAATCATTTTTTCCACCACTTAGTTGAGTGGACGTTAGGAAGAAAAATGTTGGCGACTTCATCCAGAGATTCACCCCAGGAACTGCACAACCAAGAGAAGAGTGGGTAAAGTGAAGCTTAAAGAATATAGAGAAATCACTACATTTCCAACCCAAGGAGCATAATCTATCCAAGGGGAAATAAAAGCATAGGAGATCTATTTCACCATCGAAAAGGGCATCAGGTTGACACCAACAACCAAGAAATCCACATTCCAATTGTTACCTACAATATTTTAGAAGAGGTTTCCCTCCATGGAGATGTATCAAAGATTGGTGCAGGGAGGTCAATGATAGTCCCTCATCCTTGTACTGTCCAAATTTTGAGGCATTCCCTCATCCTCAAGACTGTATTTTGTTGATGATTGTCCCCTACAACCATACACATGTAGGATTTTCGAATGATTTGGGTAGAAGAAGGTGTTATGATTGCACACGAAGGAAGCCATTCAAGTGATGTTGTTGCAGAGACAAAGTGCTCGTAAACACATGAAAATAACAGAGGGTTGTTTCCACGCCGCAAAGAATTTGGTCCTAGCAGAAGAAGGCATTCCACACATCCTCTTGTGGAATTTCTACATGATGGCATAAATTGTTGGGATCACATCGAACAAAGAATTTGACTTGGCTTCATTGACCGTCGAGATAGACCATCTCCAAGTCTAAATAAAAGAGAATTGCACATTGAAGATGGGAATGAATTCTAATGAAAGAGTTTGGATTTAAATATTGGTCAAAGCTAAGATTCGATGCGTATACTTCTACATTGCAAGAACAAGCAAGACAAATTTACCTAGAGCCAGAGCAATAGAAAAATCTAGAGTCGTGGGCCAGAGCTAGAGCTAGAGCCAAAGCCATAGTTAGAGCTATAGCCAAGAGCTAGAGTTAGAGCCATGTTCTAGAGAAGCATACAAAAGGCATATTGATCAAGATTTGGTCCTTTAATCTTTTGGAGACCAAAAAACTTCTCAATGGGTAAGTATGATCTGAAATGGATATGAACACCATAGTAAGACTCAACACACAAAATAATTTCGATAATTAATGAAGGTATAAGAAAAATACAATGCGACATTAAAAGTTTAATGTAAGAAAAAAATTGAGTGAAAAAGGATAAACAAAAATAGGAGAAGAGAG
Organism: Picea mariana; assembly: GCA_032191745.1. Classification (NCBI taxonomy): domain Eukaryota; kingdom Viridiplantae; phylum Streptophyta; class Pinopsida; order Pinales; family Pinaceae; genus Picea; species Picea mariana. The sequence goes on along the minus strand of JASDQU010372207.1, from coordinate 46,376 downwards.
CTCAGGATGGGAAATGAAAGGCCAGGTCTGTTGGCCTTCCCATCACCCATAACATTGCCTATAACTTGTTGTAATTCCACTCTCAAAGGGATTTTTGTTGGCCAAGAGGTGAGATGCAAATGAGAATTTGTGTAAATTGTTGAATGGCCCATGAGTCTATGGTCTATGATTGCAAACCAAAGATTGTCAAAATGAAGACCAAGCAACCATTTGATGCTGGGGATTTTTCCTTTCAGTTTCCCTAGGTGAAATATCGTGTCTTTGCGTGATGAAATTTTATTAATGGTTGGGTTCTAATTCTTTGCGAGAGATCTAGTAGCTCTTAATCACTTTCAATGTGTTGTTTGTAGTTGAATTCATGATTAAAATAGACAATTCCCCACTGTAATTATGTTAGCATCACTCATAAATTCATTTTTCCATTAATTCTTTGTGAAAGCCAATATCTATTTAATAATCTCCGTCTATAAGACCAATGGGTTCCATGAGATCATTGTTGCAATTAATTGGCTAAGTTTCCAAATTTGTCCCTAAAGAACAACACAAATGGTGATGATTGAGACCATTTAGGGTTGGATAGTCCATATGCAACAAATTTCTTGATATCAAAGAGCCACACACAACACAATCTTAGTCCTCATGGTTGTACACTCTGATTGAAGGAGAGTTGGAAGTCATACATAACATAGATGTCATAGAACAATAACCATCATGCTGCGCAACATTCAATGTTGTGGCGGCTGGTGTATATACCGTCATATTACCTTGGTATATACACCGAGATATATATGACGGTGTATATACCACCTGTCGCATCATTGAATGTTGCGTAGCAGGCTGGTTATTGTTCACCATAGATGTCTTCAACGAGTCATACACATTGATTGGTGGAGATATGGAGACTGTACGATTTGTACATGACTAAGGAAGCTTTCCTCTCATTTCCTTGAGGTGAGATGATTGGTGGCTGAGTGCAATAAGGGATGTGTTGGGTTGTGTGTTGAGTGGTCGAGTTTATTCATTAAGAATTCAGTGAGACCATGAAGTTTTTAAATTGCTCTTTCTTCCCATTGAGTGGGCATCCAATGGACTTGTCTTATCGCTATCTCTTATGAAGCCATCACATGCATGCTTTAAGCAATTGTGTTAAAGATTGAATGAGAGTTTGAATATAAGCACAAGAAACCTAAGAGCATTGCATTCCTCATTCATGCTGGGGTGTTTAACTCTTTGTTCATAACTGAAGCAATGCATATATATTTATCAATTGCCAATTTGTATTATCATGCACATATAAGTGTTGGGTAGCTCTGTCACTTATTATTATTGCATGATTTTTAATGATTAGTGGAAAGTTGGTGTGGCTATCATTTAATCAAGTGAGAAGATATCCATTACCTTGTTTCAATCAAGAAATCACTGAGACAAGTATAGTTGATTAGTGTTGCAAAGAAGTTTACACCCAAACTTGCAATCTAGAACAAAGGCCATGGAATCAATTTGAAAGGAAGATAACTCGACATCATATAGAGTTAGAGACCTAATGTTGATTGACATATTGAACAATAGAGATTCATTTGCCATTACATTGTCATCTAATTTCTTGTGTGCAGATTAAGCAAAGAAAAGAGATAGATAATCAATCTTGAACAAAAGTTACATAAAGTACATAAACCTTGTGGCCATTCCAAAAATATAGAACCTTATACAAAAATAAGAAAAAAAAAACTAGAAGTGAGTTCCACAGAGGATTCAGGATTCATGGGGGTGAAATGAATGAACTATGAATCCTTTGTTTATGGATTACCATCTCTACAAAGATTTTATCAAGAATTTAATTATAAATTATGTGAAATCTTGAGTAAATGATATTTGGATTTATTCAAAAATTTTAAAAAAATATTATCATAGATATCCCACTTTCAACGTATCCTTGAGCACTCGATGTCCATTGTTCAATGTTCGATACAAACACTAACATGTATTGCAACTTACACTCGAATGAAATGCTATAATGAAAGTTTATTTCTCTGGGATAGATGGGTCTTTGAATAAATCTTTTAACAATTTTTCATGTCCTCTTCTTCAACCTCCACCCCACTTCTTACAAATTTTCAATAATAATTAAGTCTATGTCTATGTGTTATTTTCTATGATAATTAGGACTACGTGCTTACTTTTATGAAAGTAAACATGGTTTTTTATAACTAAATCTAATTTTCATGATAATTAGGACTATGTGCTTACTTTTATGAAAGTAAACCTAGTCTTTTGATAACTAGCTATATGTGCTAACTTCTTTTTAAGTATTATACTTTTTAAATATTATACATGGTATGTAAAATTATTATGATTGTGTTGACTTTTTATGAAATTATTAAATCTAATTTTCATGATAATTAGGACTATGTGCTTACTTTTATGAAAGTAAACCTAGTCTTTTGATAACTAGCTATATGTGCTAACTTCTTTTTAAGTATTATACTTTTTAAGTATTATACATGGTATGTAAAATTATTATTTTTAAGTATTATACATGGTATGTAAAATTATTATGATTGTGTTGACTTTTTATGAAATTATTGAGGATTGGTATGCAAAATTATTATGATTATATGACAATGTTAATATATTTGTTATGCTTTTATATTGATGTTGTTTTCTATAAATTTGAGAATAAATATAAATTTTAAAAAGAAAATAGATTATAATAACTTAAATAATTTAAAATAAACAATATAATTTATATTATGTGAATATAAAATTTATTTTTTAATAATTAATTGGGTCTCGTTAATGTGATTGTGAGATGAAGTGTTATTTTTTTAATTTAAGATTTATTTTTATTAATGACATGTTGACTTTACATTACATTTTGTTAGATAATTGTTTGGTTTTCATATTGTTATTACTATAACAATTGTCCACTACATAAAATTTAGAAAGCAAATGCATAAAAATATGCAAAACAATTTGGGTCCTTGGTGGTGAGATGAGGAAGAAGAAAAGGAAGTTGAGATGAGGAAGAAGAAAAGGAAGTTGAGATGAGGAAGAGGAAAATGAGAAAATGACCTTGAGACGAATAAGAGGGAAATGAACTCTATTGGATTGTTCAATTTCATTATCTGTTTCAAAGAATTGAGATGTATATTCTTATTGTAATTGTCATTTGTCCAAATTTAAAATTTTTTTACTAAACATGACCACATTAATTTTCCATAACACCATTAATAAATTCTAAATTTCTTAATACATTGCTAACAATTTTTTTTTCTCTACACAAATTAATTTTTATTATATTCAATTTATTACATTAATTTTTTTTTTTTTATTCCATTTATTACATTAAAATGCCCCAATTCTTCTATTTGTGGCCCAATTGTCTCTGCGATTCTATTAATTTTAGTTCCTTTGTGATAGTTTTAGACTTGAGAGTCATGATTAATCTTCGAATCCCCTCTCTTTTCCACATACTCGGCGGTGGAGTGCTTGGAACAACGTATTTTAAACCGTCATATTAAAATGCATTAAACATCCATTAAATCACCCTATCTTGTTTTATTAGGGATTAGTCTTTCGTACCATGTTGATTGAACATTTGGGGTGCTGGATAGATTATATTTTGGATAAGATTTTCTTTTAAGCTCTGGGTGTGACCGCTTTGAAAGCTATCACATCCAGTCACGTTCACTTACTTGTCGACGAAGAAACCTACACACACGTTACTAAGGGCCCATACTCACACAAGTGGTAGGGCGGACTGAGCTCCGGACTCCCTACCAGGTTTAGGTTTTCTATTTGCTCTTGATACTGGATAGTATTGTTTTAAACATACCTTTATCCGTTGCAACCGACCTATTTTGTGTATAAAAACATGCTTCCATTGAATCGCAAACACATACTACACTGTACTATGTGTTCTGCAAATTGGTTCCTCTTTCTTACT
>JASDQU010372207.1:31067-42410 GCA_032191745.1 Picea mariana | reverse complement strand
CTCCCTACCAGGTTTAGGTTTTCTATTTGCTCTTGATACTGGATAGTATTGTTTTAAACATACCTTTATCCGTTGCAACCGACCTATTTTGTGTATAAAAACATGCTTCCATTGAATCGCAAACACATACTACACTGTACTATGTGTTCTGCAAATTGGTTCCTCTTTCTTACTATAGACGATCATTGAATTCCAGCTTACATTCGATATATTCTCCTACTCTCACCATGAATCCAGAAATTCCTCCTGCAGCTCTGCTTTTCGGGGTAAAGGTTGCGGCAGCGAAGAAGAAGTGTAGAACGTACGTGACTTTCTTGGCTGGATGTGGCGACTACGTGAAAGGTGTTGTCGGCCTTGCAAAGGGTCTCCGGAAGGTGAATAGCGCATATCCTCTTGTCGTTGCTGTTTTGCCCGATGTTCCAGAGGATCATCGCCTGCAATTGCGCAGACAGGGTTGTATTGTTCGCCAGATTCAGCCAATCCATCCCCCGGACAATGAAGTGCAATTCTCAATGCCTTACTATGTCCTCAACTACTCCAAACTCCGTATTTGGGAGGTATTTTCATGTCTTGCAAATCTTGATATACATGCATAGATTTTAACAACAATATCTTTCCTAAATACCTGAAATAGTTATTAAGAATCTTGTTTTGGGTGGTGGGCAGTTTGAGGAGTACAGCAAGATGGTATATCTGGACGCAGACATTCAAGTCTTCCACAACATTGATCACCTCTTTGACTTGCGGGATGGATATTTCTATGCGGTTATGGATTGCTTCTGCGAGAAGACATGGAGTCACACTACGCAGTATAAGATCGGATATTGCCAGCAGTGCCCAGACAAGGTGTCATGGCCCATCCAATTAGGGCAGCCTCCTTCTCCATACTTCAACGCTGGAATGTTTGTCTTTGAGCCCAGTCAGCTGACATTCGACTGCCTTTTAGAAACTCTTATGGTCACTGTGCCAATGCCCTTCGCAGAACAGGTCTGGTTCTATTATCGATTTTTAGATCGTGATATTTGGTTGGATTACCAGTTCTGATTTTGACCAAATTGTGGTATATGTTTTGTAGGATTTCTTGAACATATTTTTTGAGAATATATACAAACCCATTCCATTGGTGTACAATCTGGTTATGGCCATGCTATGGCGACATCCCCAGAATGTGGTCTTTGACAGAGTCAAAGTTGTTCACTATTGTGCAGCTGTAAGCTTTTCTTTCCATCCCAAAATTGTGCAAACGCATTAGATACAAACAATATGTTATTCATATACAAGATAAGGTAGGTGTTCTGAGCTTTATGTTTATGAATGCATGCACATGTGCAGGGATCGAAGCCGTGGAGCTTCAATGGGAAGGAGAAAAATATGGGAAGAGAAGATATAAAGACGTTGGTGCAGAAATGGTGGGATATCTACAATGACCCCTCTTTGGATCATTTGGGAGCAGGAGACTCAATTCCAGATCCAATTTCAGAGGCGGACAGAAGATCAAATGATACCAATGCTTTCCGTGCTGCTGTGCCAACGGCCCCGAAATTAATGCCCGCTCCGCCTGCAGCTTAAGATATTTGAATTTTTGCAAAAGTCGTGGATACTAGATTATAATCCATCTGCGGAGGTGGTGACAATTTTGTATATACCAAAGATGAAGACGTCGATGTTGCTATGGCAGTTTTTTGTTGTAGAGTAACTCAGTTTAACGATGATAGTTATAAAGTATGGCAGTTTTTGGTTGTAAAGTAACTCCGTTTAACGATGATAGTTATAAAAGTATTTGTAAGTAAAATAAATTCTCATGTGTATGATTTGGTGTCAATGGTTACCCTTTTGTCAATACGGATCTTTGTAGAATTAAGATGTATAAAAGTCTTCACAACTTTGTGAGTACTGAATTGCTAATCATTCACAAGGATGAAGGAATGGCTCAGTCTTGATTTGGGATAAATACTTTATTTGCTTTGATAACCAAAGCAATGCCGATCACTATATATATATATACCCACTCACTAACATAAACAATTGATAAGTTATCAAAGCAAATGCCGATTATATATATATATATATATATACCCACTCCCTAACATAAACAATTGATAAGATGTATGGCACTTTGTTTTTATTATTGCAACTACAATAACCATGAGACATTCACTATACATATATATTCATGTTTATGTATATACATGTTTACACATGAGGAAAAACCTATCTATTGCATAGTGTAAACAATGCTACACAAGCCTTGCTTTGATGACAAGATTGATATCCTTGGCCTTGGCTTGGGGGCATGGTTGGCCTTGATAGGATGTTCCTTTCTCGTTCTAGCACTATTGGCTTTCTGTCTTGCAAGGGATATAGAGTAAGAGAGGGCATTTATGAACTCTCATACACACATATAGGTAGGGAGGTGCCCTTCTCTCTTCCCATGCATGGATATATCTTTCTGCATAGGCAAGCATTCGCAAATTAGCGTTTCACAATCTTGGCTCAATAGATAAGGTCTTGAATGAAGGAACTGTGTTGGTTGCCTGGATGGACTTTGTGGGTGGTCTCTATCGCAATCGTGGGCACAATAAAGAAATGAGTGGTAATTCCGAACATTTTGGTAAGGACAATAGAGTTACATCTGTTGTACAATATACCTTCAAGCAATTATATAGGCATAGGCTAAAGGATAAACAAAATGGACCTTTGTCGGTAGTTCTTTTCCGTGTCTGGACTCCCATCATCGATCACCTCCGACCCTTGGTCGACTACCCATCCCATATTGCATCCCCTTCTAGGGTCACATTCCGTTGTCGTCCCGTCGTCTCTTCCATCGATCGATGAACCCACTGCCACACATCTCCTGGCCATCATCCCATACCATCCATACATCATCCACATCTCGTTTCCTACATTCCATGCCCACCATTAATTCACCACGTACCTTTCATTCATTCTTGCATCCCACCATGCACTTGAACCCGCTGTGCCTATCTCATTCCTCTGCGTCTGAACCATTTTGAGGACCCAGGGATACTCGGGAGAACTCTGAACCGAATGCTTCAGGGTCAAGCAGAGTGCCTTTTCCATATCTATGACCAAATGCATTATATGGAGTCCTTGTAGCAATAACGCCTGCAAAAGAAAGCAGTGGAGTAAGCAACATTCTATCCACCAGTCATAACGTCAATATCCCTTCTAGTTCCAAATCCTATTGCATATCCAAATGTAGTAGTAACCCAGGTAGAGAGGTGAGCGTAGGGTCTACTTTCGTTAGGGGAGTAGCCTTGCTTTGAAGACTAAGTAGAGTGATAGCGAGAGATTCATAGGCATAGGACATAGCACATAGGGTGAACACTACCATGGTATCTTATATTGAATCAGAGCGTATCAGGGAAGGACAGACAAAGTCACGGGTTCCACATAGATAACAATTTTTCATGCCATCATTGTAAGCGGGTGTTTTTTAGGAACAACCCCGAGGTATCTTTAGCGTCAGATCTCCACTCTCATAATCGAACCAGAATATATATATATATATATATATATATATATATAGAATATAGACAGAGAAAGCAAAGGAATTATGGATGTGTTTGATTTACTCAAAACCACTGCGAGAGTTCATGTGATTTGTTCACGAAAAGATGCTTCCAAATTACTTATGGAAGAGATAATTTGAATGTGAGAGACATATATAATTTGAAGGTGAATTCCAACCCAATCGAAGGGCAACTCCCTTTAACTTCGATCTATTTATAGAATATAGAGAAAGATAATTTGAAGGTGAATGTCGTCCCAGTGGAAGGGAAACTCCCTCTAACTTGGATCTGTGTAGGGGTATTGATCTCAATCAACAGGTAGGTGCTTCTTCTGCTGCTCTCGTCTCTAATGTTTGTAGCTTTTCAGTTGCTTGTACAAAAGTTGTTGATCCATGCAATAATTTGGACTCAATCTCTTGTTTTGGTTTCCTAGTAGGCTATTTGTTGGGCTTTGAAGTACTATTTGATTGATCATTTTCAATTTAAATATCACCATAGTTCGTGGATGAAAAATATAGAGGAATGTAAAATTGATCAATATTCATGGAGGTATTTATCTAAAATAAATTTAAATTTTTGGTAACCCTCGTCTTGGTGACATTTGGTAACCCTCGACCTAGTGACGTTTGGTGCCTCCATGCAGGAAAGTGATCACAACCCAATGATGTTTGAAGGCACTCTTCCAAAATTGGGTTAAAGGAACACTCACATCGTGATCTTTCCTTTTCTTAGTGAGGTCGTTGGTTGTTACCAAGAATGGGGCTCTCCAGATGTTGAAACCCAAAGAGAACGAGGAAGAGGTGTTGTGTTGCGTTGAGATCTGAGATCATTTTGAATTTAAATATCACCATAGTCTGTGTATGAGAAATATAGAGGGACGTAAAATTGATCAATATTCGTGGAGGTATTTATCTAATCTAGGGTTTTGTTAAAAGTATTTCTTCATTTCACTCCACTGGAACTTAAAAAACTTGGAAAAAGTACCGTAATAAGTTTAATCTCAGTTTTCTTACATTATCGATCTTTTGAAGTTAGTTTGCAGATGATATGCTTGGATTGCAAATTACTTTTGCAAATCAGCGTAAAGTAAGAATTGGTTATTCCCTTCACTTGCAAGATTGCATCGATACTTCACAATAGCTCAAAACTATTTGTTTTTATGACGAGTAACTATTTTCAACCTGGAAGGTTAATATAATTGAGTCATTTCTTGTAAACATGAGTGCAATTTTATATCTAGTTTTTCTTACAGTAGAAACGCAGTTAAGAGGACCATGAAATGCATAAATTAAATAACTCTACTCACACAGGATAACGTTCAACAAATTAGTACAACTCGTATTATATTATTTATATAAACAGTTTAGGAATAATGAATCTGTGATCATGCAAGCTTAAGATCAAATGTTATGATGGACTTAGAAGTAGAGAAGGGAGCAGGGACAGTAGTGATTGCTGAGACTGTTTTTATTAAAGATATAATGAGTTCTTAAACATTAACCTAAGAGATAAATTTCGTTACGTACTTCATGCGCCATTGAGAGAGACCTCATTCGGGTGTTGAAGCTTCCTAATGCTTGATGTCAATCACTTTTAATCATCTATAAGGCATACAAAATATGTATGGTGATTATCTCACCAATTAATGGGATACACTGAGTGTAAGTGTCCCTGTACTTAACATTAGGCAAAATTATTATTAGAACTATGTGGCCTTTAAGCCATATTATTTAAAAGAGAAATAATAAGAGAAATAATAAATTGACAGGAGGTCAACCCGAAACAAGATATCTCTGTTGTAATATATGAGTATTCCTTCATATTTTAAGGATGTAAATTTATTTTAAAATGTAGAAAACCTCGCGAATCTTACTAATCTTTCATATGTCAACTATAAATGTTTGGCAATATTTTTATAAAAATATTTAAATTTCTAAGAATTTTATACAGTTTTTATAAAATTTTGACAATTTTTAAGGTAAAATAATTGTATCCTATAGAATTTGGGTGAATAATTTTTAAAATAGCGAATCTCTTTTTTAGAAAAACTATCGAAAATTAGCGCATGGGCAAAATTTATCCCTTAAAATCATCCCTGCAAATCAAACACATTAAATATTCCCTCTCTAAGTTGGAATGATATGAAACGATCTTTTGAAAGAGGTGAAATTGTGGACTATGCCATAAAAGTAGAAGTCTAGTTAAGTGAATGTCTCTACCAAATTTAGGTGTTATTTTGGCTTTGGTCAATATGCTCGTGTGATGATGTTCAAAACCTTTCTCTCGATTACATATGAGTATTTCTATGAAATCGACTTCTTATATTGGCCCAAAGTGGCCATTAATGACTCTTAATTAGGGTCGATGAAGTGGCGACTAAACTTAATTGGGAGGCATGCTAACATTGGACGTCTTTAATCTTGAGTTTGGGACAGGATGAAACGTAGTGGAATTTTTAATATTAATCTTAATTGCGTTTGGCTTAATGTGGGGATTCAATCCATATTAAAGTTTATGTTTAGACGGTAAGATAATGAAATAAAATATCGAAGAAAATTATCGATTGTGTTGCCGAAACTACAATACAATTATATGCATATGAATAATGTTCCCTATATTATAACTTGGGTGATTCATAGTTATTCATCTCCTTTGGGCCTAAGAGGTATATTCTTACTTATAACTACTCTTTATTATATGAGGTTTATTTTAGTAATTAACACTCATTTTCGATTTCGCACTCAATAATGACTAAATTCATGTGAAACTACTTATGATTTCCTTTTTACTCATTTAAACTGTTAACCCCTAATGAAAGTATAATTCTCTTTAATTCCTTTTAATAAAATATTATAAAAAAACAAATTTAGAATTAGTTGATTTTGTGAACAAATAAGGAAACATGTAATTAGTATCGACATTGGGATTAGTAAGTGGAAATTGACACAATCATTTGGTATTGATACCAAAATTGATAAAAAATATACAAATGATCGAATGAATAGACATTCCATTAATAAACACCAAAATATATATATTTGACCATTCTACTTGTCAGAGATTTCCAACGATCAAAATAACACCTGAATTGGAGTTTGTATGAGGGAGTTATGCCTTTGGAAATTTGAACTATTATTTGACCATTGTAATATTAAGAGGATTTGACAAGTGGAAAATGAATTGAACTTCGATGGTGTTTCCTATTTTTTCACTCAATATTCTTGCATAAACTTCTTTTGTGTTAAAATATTTGATATGTCACTGAACATTTTTATTAATGGGCGGCCACAATGTTTTTAGGTATCCATTCAAAATGGGTAGACAAAAAAAATGGAAGATTGTAATGGGCCTTGAGGTCCAAGATCCAAAAGACAAGTCAACGTTTTCTAGCAAAGTTTTAACCTAGATTGAAGTATATAGACTAGACAATCCTTTATTTGATCGTGTTGCACAAATCCCTTTAGGTAAAGTTCCTGATTTTATTAGAGGGGAGGAAAATAATATAGCACAAACCCAACACAAAGGGATAATGCTCACAAACAATATGAGCTGTAAGTATTTCACAGTCACATGGTTCTTTCATTTCTAAATGAGTTTTTGTTTTAGTTGGTGCATGCATCTTATGACTTGGAATATATATGATCACAAATGATTATTCATGAGTGGATATATATGATTTTGTGATAAGGTGTTGTAATTTGTAGTGCAGTTACTCATGTTCATATGACCCGAAAGATAAAAGAGGAAAGTGTTCAATGACATGCAGGGGCTCATTTGTAAAGAAGAGGGGATGCCAATGTCACTTTATTGTGAATGTAAAGAATAAAGACCCTGAAATAGAAGTACTTACATACAACGCATATGAGCACGAAGATAAGGAAGGATGGCCTTGTCATGGTCGACATGACAAGTATGGGGAGGCTAGGTCCTTACGTAAATCTAGGCTTTCAAGAGAAGTTGTCTCTTTTGTAGAAAATTGTTTTTTTATGGAAGTGCCAATTGATGTTGTATATGAAAAACACATTCAACGGCATTTTGACATGGATGTGGAAGATCGTGGTAGAGATTTTTTCTTAACTAGAAAGTATGTTGCAAATATTTATAACTGCTTGATGAAAGAAAAATATCAATTTGACAAGAAAGATGAAATGAGTCTTAACCTATGGTATTAGAAACAACCAAATGTTTTTTTTTTTAATTTTTTGTTTTTTTAATCAGAAGCCTAATGGTCCAAATGTTCCTTTTATAGTTGGCATTCAAACTAGATGGATGTTGGAGAGAATGATCAAACTATCTCATGATAGTTTAATAAGAATGGATTCAACTTTTAGTACCAATAAATATGGGGTAAGGTGAATTTGAAAGATTGAATGATTGTTTCAGTTGTGACTCTTTGTGATTGATAGCTTAAACTTTGACTTTGAGTTTTATTGAATATCAGAGTATCAATTGTACACACTTGTGGCCTTTGACGACCATCCAAGCGGGGTACCAATTGCATGGGCCATGACATCCCATAATACATCATTTGATATTGTGACATGGTTGAAGCCACTAATGGATAGGTGTTATCAATTTCGCCCCAAATAGAAAGTCAATGCATTCATGGTTGATGATGCATTAGCAGAAATCAATGCTTTGAGGTAAATTTCATTTGATTTTTTTGTGACTTGTATTTATCTTGTAAGATTATCTCATGTAAATGCATTGAATCCTATAGGAGGTCCACACAGTGTCGAGTGATATTGTGTATTTGGCATGTATGGAGGGCATGGAAAAAAAAAATATAGGTTGGCCTCTACTTCAGATCAAGCGAATGTTATGCTTGATAGGTTAAGTTATATTATGAACTCTTGCCCCAATGCCAAATCAGTGGTCGAGCATGTGGATAACTTTTTCATTGATTTTGAAAATGAGAAAAAGTTCTTGGATTATTTTCATAAAACTTGGGTTACAATTAATAAGCTTTGTAAGTTCACATACTCCACTTTCTTATTTTTGTTTTTTCTCTTCCATAAATATTCTCTTTGCACTAATTTAGTTCTTTCAATTAGGGATCTGGGTTAAAGGTTGTTGTAATTTCTATCATGCAAATCAAGAGACAAATAATTCCGTGGAGGCATACCATAGCTTATTGAAGTCCAAATTTCTATCTGATCGAAGAAAGAAATGTGCCCATAGAATGGATTGGTTTCTATATATGTTGTTGATACATGTAGAGCCGTATTATAGATTCAAAGACATTTTGAAAGAAGAAAGATATTTGAATAACCACAAGAAGGAGAAGTTGTTTGAATCCTCAATGGAGAAAGCTAGAAGAATTCCAGATGATGAATCTTGGCCCCATGAAAGCATATCCCATGCATACTGGGTGAGGAGTCAAAACGATCATGACAAAAAATACCTTGTGACCTAGTATCACAAGAATTTTATGGTGTGCAACTATCCATGGCCTATTCGTGGAAACCCCTGCAAGCATACCATAAAGGTGGATTGGTTGTACTTCTTGTCAAAGGGTTTAGAGCCATTATTGGATCAGAATGAAGAGCCTAATATATTTGATGATGCAACACCTAATGCATTCAATGATTCTCTCGAGATAATTATGGAGACATCCATGATTGTTGCAAATTTTGACACGACTCCTGTAGCCATTGGAAGAGTTGATCAAGATGATGAGGCAGTTCGATTGGCTAGGGGTGAATTGTTGGGATACCTAGATGTGCTTCAAAATAGTCCTTCCGTTGTTATTGGGCTAATTGTTAAGTGCATACACAAATCAATCCCTCTAGCTTCACTACGAAAATAGAACAAAACAAGACAGTACACTACTCTTTCTTAGATTCGATTATCAAATGAGAAATGGATCTAGGACATACCTTTTAAATATCAAAGATCCGACTTCGCCAATGCAATATCCAATCTTCGTCATGAGGCTTATGGAGAAATATCTGCAAAGAAACACAAGCCAACGAAGACAAGAATAACAAAGTCTATTTGAAATGAAACAATGTACGTGATCAATGAATCATACAATATGGACAAATAACATTCATATAGGAAATGAAAGTATATATGTATTGAAGAATGTGGAAGAAAGATACAACCAGATGCCTTGATGTCGTCAGGTTCCTTCCAACAGTTCCTTGCTTCCCACACATTTCTTGCTCCAAGGATTCTGAGACCATGGATCTGATAGCTACTCACAATGTATCTTGACAAAGAAAAGCTCAAAGCCAATCTAACCAAGCTAAAAATCTCAAGCCAAATTTCCAATCCAATTCAATCTAGCTTAATCCCAAGCCAAGCTAACTTTATCCATGAGAGCTCCTCTCCTTTTATAAGCTGAAGAGGATAAGGTGATGAGGTTAGGATGATACCACTAAATCAAAGTGAGTAAGATCCAAACCGTTCGGAGGCCACCTCACCATAGAAGCTTCTCCTTCTAGAAGCATCGAGAAGACGCTCGTTTTTCCCACGTACAGGAATTTCCGTATCTTGGCTATAGAGCAACCTGCAGAAACTCCGCAACCTAGCTATAGAGTAAGGTGTAGAAATCAGGCATTTCCGCACCCTGTGTATAGTGCAACCTGCGAAATCTTCCTTACTAGGGTTTTTACAAAGGAAAATACGATTTATTCTCTTAGGTAAAGTTCTTCTCCCTTCTTTCTTCAGGAATTCAGGCTACTGACCTCTCTGAAGGAAACATATAGGTTTACATAATGAACGGTCATAAGGGTGACGAAAATAATGTGTAACAGAGAGCCACCTCAAAGTATGAAGTTAGAACAAAGTGATAGCTGGAATACTTTGTCGAGTGTGTGTAGGGAACAAGGAACAGTCGGTTGGAAACCTGCCAATAAACAAGGAAATACAGTACGATAATATGTTATCACTGAGGTAGGCATTCCCATACTCAGAACATAAATGAATCAAAGCACAAATGCCGACATGAGAAGATCCATGTCAAGTAATGCAGGTCATGGCCACCAAACGTACACCGTGGATCCATGCCATTATGACTCAAATTTGAACATAGCCACCAAAAATACACTGTGGATCTATGTGTTAAAGACTTAAATTTGAATATAGCCATGAAACATACATTGTGGATCTATGCAACAATACAATATGAATATACTCCAATGCAACCTGAATCTGTCAGAAAAAATCCAAGGTCTTCATCTCCAACACTCTATAGTACAAATCTAACCATGTGAATACATGTGCTGAAGTCGAACATGGTAGAAACCACTTGATTACCGGTCATTAATGGATACCGTTAACAAGTGCGAGGGAAATCACCATTAATGTCAATGAATCCCAAGGTACACTAGTACAATCCAACATGCGCAAATTAATGAGCTGAAGTCGAACACTCGGTGGAATCTCCCGATCAGGGGTCAATAATCAAAACCCACTGTCGAAAGCGAGGAAAACTGCCATTGAGGCATGCAAGTTCCAAGGTACCAATTAGTTTCTAATTCTAATTTCTGTATAATGAGTTGAAGTCGACAGGAAAAGATTCGTCACAAGAGGGCCTTAATGTATCCTCCATCAATGACACGAAACAGGTAACAAAATTTGAAGTAGATCAGAGTAACATATGATTCAGGACTGAATCAGGGATGACCGACGCAATAGAAGGCTTAAGGACTGTAGAAATGACCGACCCAATAGAAGGATTTCCGGGTTGAACTTCTTTTTGAACATATTGACGACACAACAACTGTCTAGGAAAAAATGACTCAACAATAGGGATCACAGACCAATGGATAATCTTAGAAAGGGGTATGATCAAGAGACAAGC
>JASDQU010372207.1:15720-30832 GCA_032191745.1 Picea mariana | reverse complement strand
ATAGGTCTTTCGATGTTTGTTTAACGAGTCCAAAGAGAGAAAACTCAGGGGTTTTTCATATTTAGAGAGTTTGAAAAACACTTAAAGAAAAATCCAATAAGTTCCTTTTTCGTAAGCTAGTCTGATGAGAGCGAAAAAGAGATAACCTACCGCTCATCAGACGTTTTTTTCAAACACTTTTATGAGCGTAAAAAGGACAAGATCGCTCAACAATCTTTTGATGTTTAGAGAGTCTGAAAAGAGCTTAAAGAGAACTTCAGGGGGTTCCTTTTTCGTATAACCTTTATGAGTCCAAAAAAGTGATAAAAGTTTACTCGGTTACATTCTCAGGTATTTACGAGCATGGGAAAGAACAAATACTAAGCTCGTGATTGTTTTCATTTTTACGCAAGCTTAAAACAAAACAAAACTATGCTTGGGATAGATTTTATTTTTTACACAAGCTTAAAACTAGCCAAAACTATGCTTGGACCTGATTTCATTTTTACACAAGCTTGAACCAGAGGAAACTATTCTTGAGGTAGGTGGTTTCATTTTTACACAAGCTTGAACCAAAGAAAACTTTGCTTGCGACTTCTCAACGCATGGTTCACAGATTCACATGGTTGGTACTTAGCCCCCAGTTTAAGAAGCTAGCGACTCAACTTCAGCATGAAGTCCAGAGGTTGAGGAAAATGCCCCCGAAGCTTTGTTTCATCCAACTGTAAAGGAGAATGAAATGAAGCTTCAAATACTATACGTAGGACTTGACCCAAACAAAGAGGCAGAAGTTGTTTAATTTTTTAACAAGCTTGACACATGAGAATAACTATGCTCGTGACTCTAGGTATAATCCCCATACCACTGTTTCATTTTTTAACGAGCTTGACACAGAAACGAGAACCATGCTCGTAAGCTCTGTTTCATTTTTTAACAAGGTTTCTACAGAGACGCGAAAACTATCCTCAATTGGTTTCATTTTTTAACGAGCTTGAAATCAGAAAACCATGCTCAAAGGCTGGTTTCATTTTTTAATGAGCTTGAAATCATAAAACCATGCTCGAAGGCTGGTTTCATTTTTTAACAAGCTTGAAATAAAAAAACCATGCTCGAGAGACTCTTCTTGATCATGGATTCCAAGAGGACAATGCTCCGGGAGCACACCAGGTCAAGGGACAAAACTCGATCATGGTTTCTAAGAGATCTTCACTGGACGGAAGAGGCACACTTTGGAAGGACACCATGTCGAGGGTCGCAACAGGGGTAAGGATATCAAGCTCTAAAAACCCGATCGAAGAGATCACCATGTCAACTACCAGATCTAAGTCATAAAATACTGAGCTTACAGTGAGAGACTCATCTTCATCAACAGTTGAAGGCATGGGAGACAACGCCACATAATTAACCTGTGGTGGGGGAAATATCGTCTGCATATAAGAACCATTTAGGGAAGTCATCCAGTTAGGATCGATGAATGAAAGTTGATCAATAGTCACAATTTTTCCATCGCGAGGGAAAGATATCACACGAAAAAGAGTGGACACAATAGCTGTCATGGCATAGACATAATCCCACCCAAGGAGTAAAATGAAATCCAAGGGGTCTTGGACTACCATAACATCAATAAAGACAGTTTTCCCACCCAAAGTTACAAGAAACTGAGGAAGGGTCCCTAAAGGTTGACTGGTTCTTCTATTAAAAGATAACAGATTCTACGTAATTCGCGCAAGTTGAGGACAACCCAAAGCTTGCCAAGCAATAGAGGACAATATACTAATGGACGCACCTTCATCTATCAACGTCCGAGGAATGTACCGACCATAAACCTGTACTATAATCTGGAAAGGAATGTGAGAGGGAAGATGAGGTCCAACTAGCACACCCCAATTAAAAAGGATGGCCTCATTACTTGGAGGAGGTTCCACGGGAGAAGGAGGAATGCCCCCCGACATGGTAGATTCTGTATCAACGAGAAAAACATGGGCAATATCGGGTTTACTCTCTAGCAGGAGAGTAGGATCAATTGATAATGATCTCAAATCGACTACTTGGGTGTCATTCTTCAAGGGGAGAATGGGGTTGACAGGTGGAAACGGATTGACTACTTGGGTTGCACTCTCTAACGAGAGAGTGATATCGACCGATAATAGGATCAAATCGACCACTTGGGTTGCACTCTCTAACGGGAGAGTGGGATCGAACGAGGATGGGATCGGATCGACCACTTGGTCAACTGGTTTAATTAAGGACGTGACTAGATCGAGTCGCCAATTTTGTTATCGGGCTAATTGTTAAGTGTAGACACAAATCAACCCCCCTAGCTTCACTACGAAACTAGAACAAAACAAGACAGTACACTACTCTTTCCTTAGATTCGATTATCAAATGAGAAATGGATCTAGGACATACCTTTTAAATATCGAAGATCCGACTTCGCCAATGCAATATCCAAGCTCTGTCACAAGGCTTATGGAGAAATATTTGCAAAGAAACACAAGCCAACGAAGACAAGAATAACCGAGTATATTTGATATGAAACTATGTACGTGATCAATGAATCATACAATATGGACAAAT
Source organism: Picea mariana (assembly GCA_032191745.1). Lineage (NCBI taxonomy): Eukaryota > Viridiplantae > Streptophyta > Pinopsida > Pinales > Pinaceae > Picea > Picea mariana. Next base: position 28,276 of record JASDQU010372207.1, on the reverse strand, counting down.
AACATTCATATAGGAAATAAAAGTATATCTGTATTAAAGAATGTGGAAGAAATATACAACCAAATGCCTTGATGTCGTCAGGTTCCTTCCAACATTTCCTTTCTTCCCACACATTTCTTGCTCCAAGGATTCTGAGACCATGGATCTGATAGCTACTTACAATCTATCTTGAAAAAACAAAGCTCAAAGCCAATCTAACCAAGCTAACAATCTCAAGCCAAATTTCCAATCCAATTCAATCTAGCTTAAGACCAAGCCAAACTAACTTTCTCCATGAGAGCTCCTCTCCTTTTATAAGCTAAAGAGGATAAGGTGAGGAGGTTAGGATGCTCCCATTAAATCATGAAAGCGAGTAAGATCCAAACCGTTCGGAGGCCACCTCACCATAGAAGCTTCTCATTCTAGAAGCATCGAGAAGACGCTCGTTTTTCTCACGTACAAGAATTTCCACACCCTAGCTATAGAGCAACCTGTGGAAACTCCGCAACCTAGCTATAGAGCAAGGTGCGTAAATCAGTCATTTTCCCACCTCGTGTATAGTGCAACCTGTAGGAATCTTCCTTAATAGGGTTTTTACAAAGGAAAATACAATTTCTTCTCTCAGGTAAAGTTTTTCTCCCTTCTTTCTTCAGGAATTCAGGCTACTGACCTCTCTCAAGGCAACAGATAGGTTTACATCATTAATGATCATAAGGATGATGAAAATAATGTGTAACACCCACTACTTTAAGGAACACCTGAGAGATGGTGGACCTGATTAAAAGGATGTTGGATGAGGCCAATAATCGACACAAAGTGAAATTGATATTTTTTAATATATATGTGTGTGTGTGTGTGTGTGTGTGTGTGTGTGAGAGAGAGAGAGAGAGAGAGAGAGAGAGAGAGAGATCATCTTGCAGTTCATCTAAATTGCAATACTATATGTTTTAATTTGATTTTATGTCAGAATACTTTAGTTTTTTATCATGATCATGTTAGAATCAATCTTTTATCTTTTATTTTATGTTTTAATTTAAGTTTAATACTAATTTATCTAATGTTTTAATTTAAGTTTAGTACTATGTTTATTTATGCACTACACAATTAATTTATGGTAAATAATAAATTATTCATGTCATTATATAATTGGACATTTGCTACTAAACTTGTAGTAAATATAATGATTATGCAACTAATAAACATTATATCAATACACTACCAATTTACATAAATCAATGAATAAAAATGACTAAATATACTACTAGTTGACGATAATAACTGATACAAATGACTAAATTTTCTACTTGTTGACGACAATAAATGACTACCACAACTAAATAAATGACTAGCTAATGACAATCAATGACTACAACAATGACTAAATCTACTACTAATGGATGGAATTAGAGAACAAAAATGACTAAATATACAACTAGTTGATGGAAAATGATGATTACAATGACTAAATATACTACCCATTGTCGGGAAATGATGATTACAATGACTAAATATACTACCAGTTGACGAAAATAAATGATACAAATGACTAAATTTACTACTTGTTGACGACAATAATGGACTGCCACAACCAAATAAAGGAGCAATGAACAACAATTAATGACTAAAACAATGGGTACAGTTAGCACCAAAACGATCAACGAAAACAACCAATAAATGACTAAATTTTTTTAGTCATATATATGTCCGATAATATACTACTAGTAGTCACGTGACTAAACTTAGTCATTTATATGCAATTTTTAATCATTTTTTAGTCATAAATTTGTCTTTTTCTACTAGTGATACTTTATTGGGAAATGGCACTTGGAAGATTGTATGAGAACCAATGGTGTTGATGAGGGGATTTCAGTGTGGAACTATGTAAAAGTTATTTGGAATAACTTATACTAATTGGTGTAATAGTTCTGTTGTCCCTGAGCAAGAAAATAAAGAATATGTGATCCATAATATCCCTAGAAAGAAGACCATGTTGTGGCATCAAAGACTAGGACATATTGGAGAAAAGGGCCTTCAAAAACTACACGATAAAGGTATGGTTGAAGGTATGTCTAATTGCACCCTGGATTTTGATTTATGTGAACATTGCATATATGGTAAATAGAATCGAGTAAGATTCCCATTTGGCTCTACAAGAGCAAAGAGGTTCTTAGAGTTGATATATAGTGATGTGTTCGGACCTATGCATGTTTCATCACTAGGTAAATCTATGCATTATGTTTTATTCATAGAATATTTATCAAGGAAAATATGGATTTATTTTCTTAGGAAGAAATTTGAGGTATTTGATAAATTTAAAGAGTTTAAGGCTCTGATAGAAAATCAGATAGAGAAGAAAATAAATGTGTTGAAGACATATAATTTGGTGGAGATTTATGTGGGAATGAATTTGAAGAGTTTTGTAAGAAGTGTGGTATAGCAAGGCAGAAGACTACTCCATACACACCTCAACAGAATGGGGTTGCAAAAAGGATGAATAGGACATTGGTGGAAAAAGCAAGGACCATGCTCAGTGGTGTCGGGTTAGGACAAAAATTTGGGTAGAGGCAGTGGGCACTGCATGTTACTTGGTAAATAGATCACCCTCATCAATGTTGGTGGAAAAAACTCCACATGCAGTATGGATTGGTAAGAAACCCTTTCTTGAAAATCTCAGAGTGTTTAGTTGTGATGCTTATGTACATGTTCCAAAGGAAAATAGGAGTAAGTTTGATAATAACGCTGAAAAAATGTATCTTTATTGGTTATAAAGATGGTATGAAAGGTTATAATATTCAAAATCCAGAAACTTAGAAGATTATTTACAGTCGAGATTTTGTTTTTAGAGAGGTTAAATATTTTACCAAATAAGAATTCTTACGAAGGCAAGAAGAATCTAAGAAAATAGAGTTTGATTTGGATTATGCAAAATCTGAATAAAAAAAAAAATATGAATTAGAAGAAGAATAACATCATACTCCAATATTGAGGAGATCAATGAGGGAAAGAAGGAAACCAGAAAGGTATAGTCCACTTGATTTTCATGCTAATTTTGTTTTATCTATTATTAATGATGATCCCATAACTGATAGGGAAGCAGTGATTTCATAGGATAGTAAACTTTGGAAGAAGGCCATGGTTGAAGAGATGGATGCCTTGGATAAGAATGAGGCATGGGATCTAATTGAGTTTCCAACTGGAGGAAAGGCCATTGAAAGCAAATGAGTTTTTAAGAAGAAGTTGAATGCACAAGGAAAAGTGGAGAAATATAAAGCTTGGTTAGTAGAAAAACGTTATTCCCAGTTAGAGGGAATTGACTTTGGTGAATTTTTTTCTCTTGATGGCAAGTTAAGTTCTATTATATTTCTTTTATTTGTTGTTGTTGATTTTGATTATGACGTAGAATGGATGGATGTGAAGACAACATTCCTACATGTGGATATGAAAGAATAAATCTACATGAAGCAACTAGAAGGATTTGTGATGAAGGGAAATAAAGAGCTAGTTTGTAAGCTAAACAAGTCACTATATGGTTTGATTCAATCACCTAGGATGTGGTACCAAAATTTTGAGACATACATGCTTGGACTGGTATTTGTGAGAAGCAGGGTTGATCACTGTGTATATTCCAATCAGGTTGGTAATCACTTCAGTTATGTAGTATAGTATGTCGATGACATGTTGATGGTAGCAAATAACATGGATATTATCTAGGAGGTGAAAATGCAGTTATCCTCTAAATTTGACGTGAAGGATGTCGATGCTGCTAACTTCATTTTGGGAATGGACATTAAAAGAAAACATGCAAATAAGAAACTCTGGTTGAATCATAGAAAATATGTTGAGACGATAGTGCATAGGTTTAATATGAAGGAAAGTAAACCAGTCAAGGTTCCTACTCCTATAGTTGTAAATTTATATGCATATCAGTTTCCCAAGACATAGGAAGAGGAAGAGGACATGTCCCATAATTCGTATGCTATTACGATTGGTAGCTTGATGTATGAAATGGTCTATAGTAGAGAAAAATTACACATGTAGTGGGAGTTTTGAGCAGGTATATGTCAAAACCAAGGAAGGAGCATCAAACAACAATAAAGAGGGTTTTCAAGTATTTGTGTGGCACTTTTAGTTATGGATTATGCTACCAAGGAAGACCAACATTGGACAGAGTGTTGGACATACATGGGTTTTTTTATGCAAATTGGGTTGGAGATCTGGATTGTAGAAAATCAACAAGTGTTTATGTGTTTAAGAACTTGTGAATTACCCACGGTTGGAGCACTCCAGCCTGAAACAAACCCCATTGTATGGCCAATCACCTGTCTCCTTACTCGCACAAACATAAATTTCATGAGCTTAATGCATGGAAAAAAAAATATAAGGCACAATGTAAACCTAAGCCAACTCTCACGGGAAGTGACCCAAATTTATGAACTAGTAAAAAAAATATTTCGTAAGGACTCTAAATCGAGAGAACTTCTAAGAAATTGTCCCCTTTAAATTCTTTAGAACTTCAAATAAATATGTGTAAAACCTCTAGGCATCTTTTTGAATATTTTCTTACCGCTCTGAAACCAAATGAAATATAGCTAAAAACTAAGGCTTGTATACTCAAATTTGGAAAGGCTAAATCATCTAAATATTTATTGAACTGCTTCCAAGAAATTATTTTCTCATCAAGGTGCTTAACCTGATTCAACCAATCCCACCACATAGATGCCTTTCCTTGAAGGTGGTAGGATGCAATTCTGGCTTATGCATTTGATGAGTAATTATGCAACTAGGAATATTTCCTCATTCATAGCTACCATGCTTCTACATATTCACCTTTCTTATTTTCTCCATCAAATGATGGTGGATTGATTTTCCCCAACTGTAGTCGATCGAAGACTTTTGTTGACTAAACCCAACTCTTATCCCAACTCACTGATTCATCCCTCAACCATCGGTGAATTCTACTGGCGAACTTAAAACTCTCCACAAATTTCCCCGGTTTGACCATTGGCCATCGACGAACTCTTTCGATGACTCCAACAGTTAGATTTTTTTTTATCACAATCCAAGTGAATCTGAGCCATCGATCCCTTTGACTTCCAAACACTGAAATTGAATCTAGGCCATTGATTTGTCTGACCTTCCAAACGACTGAAACCTTATAAATTTTTATATTTATCAAGGTTAATCTCGATCATTGATCTTGCAATCACACGCGATCTCAACCGTCGATTGACCAAATTTCCTGTAACTCTGCAACGACTATTAAAATGCGAAATTCAACCATTCCAAGTTGAATTTGGCTCTGGAAATTTGCATATTGGTTCCATTAAAATCCTAAACAAATCATAATCATTTAAACATGAATCTTGATCATGAATTTGGGGATTTGCCTATGATTTCCTCCCGATTTTCCCCAAAATTCGCACAGACCTAAGTCTACAACAACGAATTTAATCAAATTAACATTGGTTTTTGTCCCATATTGGTCAAGTGTTGAATTGATAACTCTGATACCACTTTGTAATGTACCCAGTCCTTATTTGGGTCACGTCGTTTCTAAAATGGTGATAAAATAACCCCATAAAATTTTTGATACTAAATCAAAATGCCGAAATAATCACACAACATGACAACTAAAATCATGTAGCTATCTATACTACTTAAAAATGTAAATACAATTGCTTAATTGTGCATAGAAGCAATTAAATAACATACAACAATATTCAACCATATAAACATGGATTTAAATGCATCATTATACTCCCAGCAAGAATTTATAACCAATATAAATCGGAGTGAAATGCACAAGAAATATATATCAACATCTAGCACAACACATCATATAAGAACACTTATATTATACAAGTATGCAACTTGATGCAGATGACAGACCTTCCTCCCAATCGTAGCCTTGGTGTTTCAGTTCTCAACAGCAACACGCCCCCAAGATGGGGCTATAAATCCACAATAAATGGTGGTTCGCAAGGCTAGCTAATGTTCCCCTCTTAGTAGTTAAACTCACAGATAATTCCAATCCACCAGCTTACTTACCCTCAGCCTATATAACCCAAGGGATGGAATCCCCCTTCACTGCTTACAATCCCTCAAGTATTCCCACTCCCGTCCAGGGGTTCCAACACATGTTGGATAGGAATTCTACTTGTTGGGACTTCAAGAATTCTACAAGTGTAATACAAATTCGCTCAACAGCCAAAACGCTTGCTTCTTTGACGAATTTCGAACAACTCCTCACTCTCAGGCACACAACCTCTTTCTCAATGGAATTATAGCTCCAATTAGCATCGAAAGATGTCCACAACAATTACCTTCAAGATCCCACACTCATAACTATGTTGTTGGCCAGAATACTCCATGTAAAAACAACTCTCGATGCAAAAACGTGAATGTGAAAAATTTGGTCTCCTACCCATATGAATTTCCTCCCTTTTTCTTGCTTGCTTGACTTGCACTCTTCCCTAAGATGATTGTACTCAACCCCCATGATCTCAATAAATATCGGAAGTGAATCTTACACCAACCCTCTTACATGAATTTAATGATTGGGCTCTAGAACACTCAACAACTAATGAAGGGTTCATGGCAAGGATAATTTAGAGAAAAATAGGAAATGGGTTTTGGTTTGATAGATATGGGTAACTCCCCCTCTTGGACCCCTTCCCACTCTTGTGTATACTTCCTCCAAATCTCCATATGTGTCCATCTGCAACTGGCAATACATTTTATTCATTATATTTAATTTACATCATTCACATATTACATCGCTTTGGCTCTTGGCCATATGCTATATTCATAATATACATCACTTGGCTCTCGGACATATATGAAATTTACAATATATATCTCTAGTTCAAGGTTTGAAAATGGGGATGTTACATGGTGTTTCATATGGAGTCTTATAAACTAAAAATTCAATATATTCACCATACTAGACCTAAATAAAACAAAAAATATATAACATAATTAGAGSTTATGTACRTATAAGAACTTGTGCAAACAGTAAAAATTAAATGACCCAATCTACACATTTTCATGAAACATGAACTACAATGTATATTGATTAATTAATAGGTTTGGTCTTCCCACCAATAATGGAATAACCTRAAACTCACCCAAACCAAAGGAAGTTTTTGAGTGCAAACTATGTTGACTTACTAATTGAAACTTAGAAAATTATGTCGATAAATAATTGCAAACAACATCCTTGATTCCTTGAAACCTACAACCACTATCACAAAACCACATTCCAACCACATCATGGATTATATGACTAAAAATGGATCACTTATGTACTAACATCTAACAATGGGTCCCACCATCCAAAACACTCCTATCTTTGTACAATGTATCCACCCCAATTCCCTCTTGACATTCCCCTTCCCTACTTTAGGGGTACACTAGCTTTATATCTATTTCATTAAGAGAAATGCATTAACACTTCAACATGGACACATAAAATGCCATAGGCCCCAAAGTTAGATTGACTTCTTAAGAGTTAAATTTCATTGTCACTTGATAGTTTGATAGAAAAGCGATATTTTTTGGTTGTTCTTCAATGAATAAAATAAAAAATTTCCAAAGAAAAATGAAACTTTCATAGGAGACAAATGGAATTCGACATTGATCTATATAACAAATTGTACTCTAATCTATTAATAACACCAAACTCTGTCACCTTAAATATTCAATAACCCTAATAAATATTTGTTTTTCAAAGTTAATATTATGTTAAGAAGTTAGCATCAACAATGTATGCAACTCACTTCATATATTTAATATATTAAAAATATGCCAACCCAGTTCATCTATTTAATATACTAAAGAAAAAATTAGTTAACCAAACTCAAACACTTAAAGTCCACCAAATGAAATTTTATTAATTCTCACATAATGAATTTCTCATCAATTACTTCATATCATCTAATCTCCCCCCTCGAGCCCTACCCATCCTTATGGAAAAAGGAGTGGGTGGGGTAGGGGCTGGCTTTGCCAACATCAGAGCTCTTCATAAGTGAGCCTGGAGGTTTTGGATTTTTGAGAATATCTTGTTCCCACCACGCTCACGGCCCAAATGCCCCCCGTTTGAATTCACACATAATGAATTTCTCATCAATTACTTCATATCATCTCATATCATCCTTAATAAACTCTAATTCAACCAAAAATGTACTCATTTTCTCAACCCTTAAGATAATATAGCATTTGTAATTCTATTTCTACTTGCCATTCACACTAAATAGTTTATTTCTAAATATTAACTTTATAGTACCTCTAAGTAGGTTGAGTAACAAAGTTTTCTTGTATATTAACCATGAAATCTTTATTTATTCACTTTTTCTGCCAATCAATTACATTGAAGTTACATTGTTTTCTCAACCTTTCTTGTATATTAACTATGAGATCTTTATTGCACTTTTTTTACCAATCAATTACATCGAAGTTACATTGTTTTCTCAACCCTTCTTGTACCTTAACCATGAGATCTTTATTATATGCACTTTTTCTACCAATCAATTACATCAAAGTTACATTGTTTTTCTCAACCCTCAGATAATATAGCATGTGTAATTTTATTACTACTAGCAATTCACACTAAATAGTTTACTTATGAACTTTGTAGTACCTCTAAGTAGTTTGATTAATTTTTTTTTTCTTGTATCTTAACCATGAGATCTTTATTATATGCACTTCTCCTACCAATCAATTATATCGAAGTTACATTTATATGATTGCTTTTTATTTTTTTAAATGATTATTTTCATTCCTCGTAACAAATTAGTTAATGGGCAAAGTCATCTGCTTCCATGTATTTACATACAAATCGACTTCTCATAACATTTTATTTCATATGACTATTAAATCTTTCTTTATAGATGATGAATAGTTGGAAAGTTTAGTATTCTAAAACAGTTAATGGGCAAAGTCATTTGCTTCCATGTATTTACATACAAATCGACTTCTCATAACATTTTATTTCATATGACTATTAAATCTTTCTTTATAGATGATGAATAGTTGGAAAGTTTAGTATTCTAAAACTCTTTACAGGATTGATCATTCTTTTTAAAACTATACCAACTTACCATTGATAACTTTGTCAAAATTAATGATATTTCGAACCTTCTGTTAAGAATATTAAGTTGTGCTTCTCTTAAAAAAAATATTAACATGTGTTTCCTTTTCCATCAAACTTATTTTTAAAGAATATTAATTTGTGCTTTTTTTTACATATATCTATAAGTTGAATATATATTTATAAGATCAAAACTTTAGTAATTTCTAAATGCTCATTTTAATGCTTTTCAAGTATTGAAATAACATTTTAAAGAAATCCAAATAATTTTTTACTTTTATCAAGGTTCGATAGATTGATTTTAGTCTTATTAGACATTAGCCACCACCACCATCATCATCATAAAAGAGATCAACTCAATACTTCTTTAGAATATTAAATTTCTTAAAAAAATACATGTTATTTATAGGCCTCATATGAGGATTGTTGGTAGGACAACAAATCTTTAGCTTTGAAATTAATGCCTTGAAACAACACCAATAGTATAAGTTTGTTGGGTTCATTGAGTCTTTTATGAACCCCTTGAGAGGGAGATTGCCTTCTTTCCTTTGTTATGGGTAGTTTCCTTCATATCGATCATATGATCTATAAATAGTGTCAACATTTGGTATGTTGAGTTAGATTATATTTTTTATAAGAGTTCTCATTGTGATATTTTTATTTATTTTAAGTTCAGAGTAATTTATCAATGATGAAATTGATGATGTGGTCACATACAATATTAATGGTCTAAGTCAAACAATTTGAATTTCATTGAGCTATTAATAAGGCATACTCTCTTAGCTTTTGTAATTTATAGATACCAATCCTTCACTTCCATAATGTTGATGGTGATAATCTTAATTACGTCAAAGACATTGTTTTAAGAGAGCGTGACTTGTTTGATTTTTTGTCATCTAAACTTGTCATCCTTTACCACTAGTTTTGGAAAAGTTGCCTACCAATTATCATCCTCCACCTGTCCTATGCCCAACATTTTCCATGTGGTCCTTTTCCGTTAGTCGGTCATTCCAGCTCTACATATTGGCCTTCTTTCTATTGGTTATAATATCTAATCTGATTTCATCATGAAATCTTTCACATTTGTGTGAATCTATCTTGTTGGCCTTCAATTTTTTCAGTTTCCCCACCTTCAAATGGTTATGAAAACACCCAAATTAAGATACAATACTTGCAATTTGTGAGCCTGATATTAATCCTACTTGAAAAATTATTATATTGTTGAATATATTCACAATGTCTAATGAAATTCGATGTTGTTTTTATATAGCCTCAATGTTCATCAACATAATTGGAATTGGAAATAGATTATATTTGGCACAAATTTTACATGGTAGGTATGCAATATGCTTCCATAAGAAAACAAACATCCATGCATGTTTGAATGAATATCAACACAAGAACTTGAAACTCATCAATCCCACATGCTTCCTACAACATTTACATTGCTTTGAAACCCTTGATGACTCTTCAAAGAGCACTTGATTCCTATTGTATGAGGATGTCCCAACAACTTCCACAAATGTTCCAACTAGGGATGTACTAGATCTCACGTCCTTGTTACTTTCAATGTCTAGTGACAGGGATTTCTTGAAGCTCAAACCTTCACACTCTAAATAGAAATAGGGTTATATCACAATAATGGTTTCCACGAGGGTTCTTGTGGAGGAGGGAAGCTTGGGAACTTTGTTAAGTTACCGAAATACTGGGGTGTTAAAATAGGTGGAGGAGGAACATGAAGCTTAAGTTGTCTAGCAAATATATTGATGGAGTAAGAACATAGTTAAGTGGGTCCTAGATTCTCCCACATGCATCCACAATTTGTCTTGGATTGATCCAGTGTCATTTCTAAGTTCAAACTTTCATTCAACCTTTCCTGTTGATTTTTATGGTCATTTGTTCACAGTTGGCTTTGAATAAAAAAATTGGTTGTATAGCTAAAGTCATGTTATATGTTGCATAAAGGACCTTAATTAGTTTGAATTCATTAGTAATGGAAATGTTTCTTTAAAGAGTTCAAAGATAGTTAGTGTACTCATTCTCCTTCATTTTGGAGATTGTCCTAGCACTAAAAGCAAGTCTCAAAGATAATTAGTGTACTCATTCTCCTTCATTTTAGAGATTGTCCTAGCACTAAAAGCAAGTCAAGTTTATTTTAACTCTAATTTAAATTATAAGTGATAATACAATATGTACTTAAATGCTTTGTGTTATCTAAAGACACATAATTTGATATCTATATGAAAAACCTAGTTCCCCTTAAGCAGGTTTGCATATCACATTATATCTGATGCACATCTTATTTTTTGAATTAAAATTGAACTTGTCTTAATCCCTATCCAAGATAGATAAATAATACTTACTAAAACATATTTATCTTCTTTAACCAAATAATATTAAATTACAAAAATATTTAATATTAAACTATAAAAATATAAAAAGATATTTCAACAAATATGTTCCATTATTTCATTATTTGTGTATAATATGTGGATTTTTTAAATAAATATCTCATTTTCTTTTTCTTTAAATGACATATTACACTAGCAAATCACGGAGAGAGAATATATACAATTGAAACCAATCTTTCCTATTTCTTTCAACAATATATCCACCAACAATTTCTTGGACTTTCCTTTCCCCGATAATTATTATTTAACATTATCGTTAATGACTTTTATATAGATGCTAATAATTATTATTTAACATTATCTCCAATGACTTTCGATTGGTGGATGGGTCAATAATTATTATTTAACATTATCTTTAATAACTTGTATATATATGAATAATTATTATTTAACATGATCTCCAATGACTTTCGGTTTGTGGATGGGCTAAATTTATAATCAGACCATGGAAGCGTGTTCTCTCAGTTAGCTATATTTTAAATATAACAACATCTCCACAATTCACACTTTAATCTCTCTTGTTAATATTGCATTGGGACCCACCTAGTAGCGCATTTTTGTCAAATCTGTTTCTTAGCACCACCGACTCAAGTTTTCTTCGTTTGCTTCACCGACCTTAGAAAACGTGGGTGACCCACACCTGAGTGTTTCTACGTAAAGCAATATTGAAATCACTTTGTACTCACGCCCTCAGCTGCGTACACACTCAAGGAGTAGGCTAACTTGGAAGCAAAAAAGTTTTAATTTGGTTAGATTTTCAGGAGAGTAGTTTGAGCTTCGTATGGATTAAAGTTCCATACATTTCAAAATCTTATCTTAAAAGTTTTGTCCCATTTTAAATCAATCCAAATGTTCAGAAAATCGATCAAAATTTTAGATTGACAAAAAATTTAAAACCGCACCACTGAAAAACCTACAGAAAAAATAACTCGAGAAAAGATTGCTCCTGAATCAACCCACTGCCACACTCACCAGAGTCCAGCCGAGCCGTTAGCGCCGTTAGTTACTCGTTGAAAAGCAAAGGTCATGTTGACGTCGACCTGCGGCTTTCGAATATTCTGTCGGATAAGAAGTTTCG
>JASDQU010372207.1:0-15371 GCA_032191745.1 Picea mariana | reverse complement strand
ATGTTTTAATTTGATTTTATGTCAGATTACTTTAGTTTTTTATCATGATCATGTTAGAATCAATCTTTTATCTTTTATTTTATGTTTTAATTTAAGTTTAATACTTATTTATTTAATGTTTGAATTTAAGTTTAGTACTATGTTTATGTATGCACTACACAATTAATTTATGGTAAATAATAAATTATTCATATCATTATATAATTGGACATTTGTTACTAAACTTGTAGTAAATATAATGATTATGCAACTAATAAACATTATATCAATATACTACCAATTTATATAAATCAGTGAATAAAAATGACTAAATATACTACTAGTTAACGATAATAACTAATACAAATGACTAAATTTTCTACTTGTTGACGACAATAAATGACTACCACAACTAAATAAATGACTAGCTAATAACAATCAACGACTAAATCTACTACCAATGGATGTAATTAGAGAACAAAAATGATTAAACATACTACAAGTTGATGGAAAATGATGATTATAATGACTAAATATACTACCCATTGACGGGAAATGATGATTACAATGACTAAATATACTACCAGTTGACGGAAATAAATGATACAAATGACTAAATTTACTACTTGTTGATGACAATAATGGACTGCCACGACCAAATAAAGGAGCACTGAACAACAATTAATGACTAAAACAATGGGTACAGTTAGCACCAAAACGATCAACCAAAACAACCAATAAATGACTAAATTTGTTTAGTCATATATTTGGTCGCATTATATATGTCCGACAATATACTACTAGTAGTCACGTGACTAAACTTAGTCAGTTGTATGCAATTTTTAGTCATTTTTTAGTCATAAATTTGTCTTTTTCTACTAGTGATACTTTGTTGGGAAATGGCACTTGGAAGATTGTATGAGGACCAATGGTGTTGATGAGGGGATTTCAGTGTGGAACTATGTAAAAGTTATTTGGAATAACTTATGCTAATTGGTATAATAGTTCTATTGTCCCTGAGCAAGAAAATAAAGAATATGTGATCCATAATATCCCTACAAAGAAGACCATGTTGTGGCATCAAAGACTAGGACATATTGGAGAAAAGGGCCTTAAAAAACTACACGATAAAGGTATGGTTGAAGGTATGTCTAATTGCACCCTGGATTTTGATTTATGTGAACATTGCATATATGGTAAATATAATCGAGTAAGATTCCCATTTGGCTCTACAAGAGCAAAGATGTTTTTAGAGTTGATATATAGTGATGTGTTCGGACCTATGCATGTTTCATCACTAGGTAAATCTATGTATTATGTTTTATTCATAGAATATTTATCAAGGAAAACATGGATTTATTTTCTTAGGAAAAAATTTGAGGTATTTGATAAATTTAAAGAGTTTAAGGCTCTGATAGAAAATCAGATAGAGAAGAAAATAAATGTGTTGAATACATATAATTTGGTGGAATGAATTTGAAGAGTTCTGTAAGAAGTGTGGTATCGAAAGGAAGAATACTACTCCATACACACCTCAACAGAATGGGGTTGCAAAAATGATGAATAGGACATTGGTGGAAAAAGTAAGGAGCATGCTCAGTGGTGTCGGGTTAGGACAAAAATTTGGGTAGAGGCAGTGGGCACTGCATGTTACCTGGTAAATAGATCACCCTCAACAACGTTGGTGGAAAAAACTCCACATGCAGTATGAATTGGTAAGAAACCCTCTCTTGAAAATCTCAGAGTGTTTAGTTGTGATGCTTATGTACATGTTCCAAAGGAAAATAGGATTAAGTTTGATAATAATGCTGAAAAAATGTATCTTTATTGGTTATAAAGATGGTATGAAATGTTATAATATTCAGAATCCAGAAACGAAGATTATTTACAATCAAGATTTTGTTTTTAGAGAGGTTAAATATTTTCCCAAATAGGAATTCTTATGAAGGCAAGAAAAACCTAAGAAAATAGAGTTTGACTTGGATTATGCAAAATCTGAATAAAAAAAATAATATGAATTAGAAGAAGAATGACATCATACTCCAATATTGAGGAGATCAATGAGGAAAAGAAGGAAACCAAAAATGTATAGTCCACTTGATTTTCATGCTAATTTTGTTTTATCTATTACTGATGATAATACCATAATTGATAGGGAAGCAGTGATTTCATAGGATAGTAAATTTTGGAAGAAGGCCATGGTTGAAGAGATGGATGCCTTGGATAAGAATGAGGCATGTGATCTAATTGAGTTTCCAACTGGAAGAAAGGCCATTGAAAGCAAATGGGTTTTTAAGAAGAAGTTGAATGCACAAGAAAAAGTGGAGAAATATAAAGCTTGGTTAGTAGAAAAACGTTATTCCCAGGTAGAGAGAATTGACTTTGGTGAATTTTTTTCTCTTGATGGCAAGTTAACTTCTATTATATTTCTTTTATTTGTTGTTGTTGATTTTGATTATGACGTAGAATGGATGGATGTGAAGACAACATTCCTACATGTGGATATGAAAGAATAAATCTACATGAAACAACTAGAAGGCTTTGCGATGAAGGGAAATAAAGAGCTAGTTTGTAAGCTAAACAAGTCACTATATGGTTTGATGGAATCACCTAGGATGTGGTACCAAAGTTTTGAGACATACATGCTTGGACTGGTATTTGTGAGAAGCAGGGTTGATCACTGTGTATATTCCAATCAGGTTGGTAATCACTTTAGTTATGTAGTATTGTATGTCGATGACATGTTGATGGTAGGAAATAACATGGATGTTATCAAGGAGGTGAAAATGCAGTTATCCTCTAAATTTGACATGTAGGATCTTGATGCTGCTAACTTCATTTTGGGAATGGAGATTAAAAGAAAACATGCAAATAAGAAACTATGGTTGAATCATAGAAAATATGTTGAGACGATAGTGCATAGATTTAATATGAAGGAAAGTAAACCAGTCAAGGATCCTACTCCTATAGTTGTAAAGTTATATGAAGATCAGTTTCCCAAGACATAGGAAGAGGAAGAGGACATGTCCCATAATTCGTATGCTAGTACGATTGGTAGTTTGATGTATGCAATGGTCTGTAGTAGAGAAAAATTACACATGCGGTGGGAGTTTTGAGCAGGTATATGTCAAAACCAAGGAAGGAGCATCAAACAACAATAAAGAGGGTTTTCAAGTATTTGTGTGGCACTTCTAGTTATGGATTATGCTACCAATGAAGACCAACATTGGATAGAGTGTTGGACATACATGGGTTTTTTTATGCAGATTGCATTGGAGATTTGGATTGTAGAAAATCAACAAGTGTTTATGTGTTTAAGAACCTGTGAATTACCCACGGTTGGAGCACTCTAGCCTGAAACAAACCCCATTGTATGGCCAATCACTTGTCTCCTTACTCGCACAAACATAAATGTCACGAGCTCAATGCATGGAAAAAAAAATATAAGGCACAATTTAAACCTAAGCCAACTCTCACGGGAAGTGACCCAAATTTATGAACTAGTAAAAAAAAAATTTCATAAGGACTCTAAATCGAGAGAACTTCTAAGAAATTGTCCCCTTTAAATTCTTCAGAACTTCAAATAAATATGTGTAAAACCTCTAGGCATCTTTCTAAATATTTTCTTACCCCTCTGAAACCAAAATAAATATAGCTAAAAAGTAAGGCTTGTGTACTCAAATTTGGAAAGGCTAAATCATCTAAATATTTATTGAACTGCTTCCAAGAAATTGTTTTCTCATCAAGGTGCTTAACCTGATTCAACCAATCCCACCACATAGATGCCTTTCCTTGAAGGTGGTAGGATGCAATTCTGTCTTTTGCATTTGATGAGTAGTTATGCAACTAGGAATATTTCCTCATTCATAGCTACCATGCTTCTACATCTTCACCTTTCTTATTTTCTCCATCAAATGATGGTGGATTGATTTTCCCCAACTGTAGTCGATCAAAGACTTTTGTTGACTAAACCCAACTCTTATCCCAACTCACTGATTCATCCCTCAACCATCGGTGAATTCTACTAGCGAACTTAAAACTCTCCACAAATTTCCCCGGTTTGACCATTGGTCATCGACGAACTCTTTCGATGACTCCAATAGTTAGATTTTTTTTTTATCACAATCCAAGTGAATCTGGACCATCGATCCCTTCGACTTCCAAACACTAAAATTGAATCTAGGCCATTGATTTGTCTGACCTTCCAAACAACTGAAACCTTACAAATTTTTATATTTATCAAGGTTAATCTCGGTCATTGATCTTGCAATCACACGCGATCTCGACCGTCGATTGACCAAATTTCCTGTAACTCTGCAACGACTATTAAAATGAAAAATTCAACCATTCCAAGTTGAATTCGGCTCTGGAAATTTGCATATTGGTTCCATTAAACTCCTAAACAAATCATAATCATTTAGACATGAATCTTGATCATGAATTTGGGGATTTGCCTATGATTTCCTCCCGATTTTCCCCAAAATTCGCATAGACCTAAGTCTACAACAACGAATTTACTCAAATTCGCATTGGTTCTTGTCCCAAATGGGTCAAGTGTTGAACTGACAGCTCTGATACCACTTTGTAATGTACCCAGTCCTTATTTGGGTCACGTCGTTGCTAAAATGACCCCATAAATTTTTTAATACTAAATCAAAATGAGGAAATAATCACACAACATGACAACTAAAATCATGTAGCTATTTATACTACTTAAAAATGTAAATACAATTGCTTAATTGTGCATAGAAGCAATTAAATAACATACAACAATATTCAACCATATAAACATGGATTTAAATGCATCATTATGCTCCTAGCAAGAATTTATAACCAATATAAATCGGAGTGAAATGCACAAGAAATATATATCAACATCTAACACAACACATCATATAAGAACACTTATATTATACAAGTATGCAACTCGATGCAGATGATAGACCTTCCTCCCAACCGTAGCCTTGGTGTTCCAGCTCTCAACAGCAACACGCCCCCAAGATGGGGCTATAAATCCACAATAAATGGTGGTTCGTAAGGCTAGCTAATGTTCCCCTCTCATTGGTTAAACTCACAGATAATTCCAATCCACCAACTTACTTACCCTCAGCCTATATAACCCAAGGGATGGAATCCCCCTTCACTGCTCACAATCCCTCAAGTATTCCCACTCCCGTCTAGGGGTTCCAACACATGTTGGATAGGAATTCTACTTGTTGGGACTTCAAGAATTCTACAAGTGTAATACAAATTCGCTCAACAGCCAAAACGCTTGCTTCTTTGACGAATTCCGAACAACTCCTCACTCTCAGGCACACAACCTCTTTCTCCATGGAATTATAGCTCCAATTAGCATCGAAAGATGTCCACAACAATTACCTTCAAGATCCCACACTCATAACTATGTTGTTGGCCAGAAAACTCCATGTAAAAACAACTCTCTATGCAAAAATGTGAATGTGAAAAATCTGGTCTCCTACCCATATGAATTTCCTCTCTTTTTCTTGCTTTACTTGCATTCTTCCCTAAGATGATTTTACTCAAGCCCCATGCTCTCAATAAATATGGGAAGTGACTCTTACACCAACCCTCTTACATGAATTTAATGATTGGGCTCTAGAACACTCAACAACTAATGAAGGGTTCATGGCAAGGATAATTTAGAGAAAAATAGGAAATGGGTTTTGGTTTGATAGATATGGGTAACTCCCCCCCTTGGACCCCTTCCCACTCTTCTTTATACTTCCTCCAAATATCTATCTGTGTCCATCTGCAGCTGACGATACATTTTATTCATTATATTCAATTTACATCATTCACATATTACATCGCTTTGGCTCTTGGCCATATGCTATCTTCATAATATACATCACTTGGCTCTCGGACATATATGAAATTTACAATATATATCTCTAGTTCAAGGTTTGAAAATGGGGATGTTACATGGTGTTTCATATGGAGTCTTATAAACTAAAAATTCAATATATTCACCATACTAGACCTAAATAAAACAAAAAATATATAACATAATTAGAGGTTATGTACGTATAAGAACTTGTGCAAACAGTAAAAATTAAATGACCCAATCTACACATTTTCATGAAACATGAACTACAATGTATATTGATTAATTAATAGGTTTGGTCTTCCCACCAATAATGGAATAACCTAAAACTCACCCAAACCAAAGGAAGTTTTTGAGTGCAAACTATGTTGACTTACTAATTGAAACTTAGAAAATTATGTCGATAAATAATTGCAAACAACATCCTTGATTCCTTGAAACCTACAACCACTATCATAGAACCACATTCCAACCACATCATGGATTATATGACTAAAAATGGACCACTTATGTACTAACATCTAACAATGGGTTCCACCATCCAAAACACTCCTATCTTTGTACAATGTATCCACCCCAATTCCCTCTTAACATTCCCCTTCCCTACTTTAGGGGTACACTAGCTTTATATCTATTTCATTAAGAGAAATGCATTAACACTTCAACATGGACACATAAAATTCCATAGGACCCAAAGTTAGATTGACTTCTTAAGAGTTAAATTTCATTGTCACTTGATAGTTTGATAGAAAAGCGATATTTTTTGGTTGTTCTTCAATGAATAAAATAAAAAATTTCCAAAGAAAAATGGAACTTTCATAGGAGACAAAGATCTATGGAATTCGAATTTCATAGGAGACAAAGATCTATGGAATTCGACATTGATCTATATAACAAATTGTACTCTAATCTATTAATAACACTAGACTCTGTCACCTTAAATATTCAATAACCCTAATAAATATTTGTTTTTCAAAGTTAATATTATGTTAAGAAGTTAGCATCAACACTGTATGCAACTCACTTCATATATTTAATATATTAAATATATGCGCAACCTAGTTCATCTATTTAATATACTAAAGAAAAAATTAGTTAACCAAACTCAAACACTTAAAGTCCACAAAATGAAATTCTATCAATTCTCACATAATGAATTTCTCATCAATTACTTCATATCATATAGCATTTGTAATTCTATTTCTACTAGCCATTCACACTAAATTGTTTATTTGTAAATATTAACTTTATAGTACCTCTAAGTAGGTCGATTAAAAAAGTTTTCTTGTATATTAACCATGAGATCTTTATTTATTCACTTTTTCTACCCATCAATTACATTGAAGTTACATTGTTTTCTCAACCCTTCTTGTATCTTAACCACGAGATCTTTATTATATGCACTTTTTTTACCAATCAATTACATCGAAGTTACATTGTTTTCTCAACCCTTCTTGTATCTTAATTGATCCGGATTATTTTCGGTATGAAATGAGATCAGAGATATAATAAAGAAATGCATAGAGATATCGTAGATATTCAATAATATAACATAATTGTATCAGATATGCAACCATAAACACAGATATACAGTAATACACAATTTCTATTAATGAAAGAAATGTACAGAGACTATTAAAATACAGAGTGAAAGATTCACTAGAATGGTGGCAACTTATCTCTGAGAAGAGATGTGACGGCTACTCGTATTCTCAAGAAGATGATTACAATGAGGCTCTGAAGACCTTTTTACAATAAGAATGAATGCCAAAAACCCTAGACATCCAAAAACCTAACCCTAGGAGATGAAGCGCCAAAAGTCATGTGGGCCCCGTTTGGGTAAGTGAGTACATCAACTTCCCGGGGTTGTAACTTTTGTATACGATCTCCATTTTAGGCGTGTGATAGCTCGTTGGAAAGGTATCGTCGAGGAGATTCATTTTGGGGGATCAATCATGCCTTAAATTAGCGTTGAGAACCTTGATCTAAAAAAACCTTCATTTGGGCCCTCAAAATGGCCCTGGAAGTTCAAACCTGCTAAAAATAGTAAATTGCCAAAATTGCTAGAAAACTGTTTTGAGCCATTTGGAAAAGGTGGGTGGCCACCGATATCCACATGGATCAATCCTCCCTCCTTAGGAAGTAATGGTCTCCATTGCGTTGAGTTCCCAGGGGAGAAGGAAAAACGTTTGTTGAATCTGCATCTTGGTGAGTTGCTTGTCTTGCTCGAGACGTCGTGCTGCTCAGTTTGTGGAAGTCTATTACGAACCTATTGAGGTTGAGGCTGTTCAACAAGTCAAGATGCATGAGAGGATGGTGTGCAGAAAGAATCTTTGTGCTTTGCTGTAACTTTGTCTACCTACTTCTGTTGGATAGAAGTTGCTTGGGGCAACACTGTAGTGGTTGCAGTGTCCTTTTGTTCTCCTTTTGGATAGATTGTGAAGAAGCTGGATTTTGCAGTAGAGATACTACCTTGTGACACTTTTTAGGTGGAAGATTAGTCAGAACTACCTCTGGTATTCTGTAGATATGACCCCCCAAAGTAACAATGACACTACAGGGTCGAGACTCATAAACAACATGGCGTCTCCACATATATGGTTGGCCCAATAGAACATCACAGACATCCAGTGGGGAAACATCACATAATACCTCGTCCTTGAAGGGTTGGATGTCGTATGACAATCGACACTATTGGTTGACATAGAGATCTCGTCCTTGCTAAAACCACCCAATGTTGTATGGTTGTGGGTGTGGTGTTGTTGACAATCCCAACTGTTTGATGACATTTGTTGAGATGAGGTTTTTCTGGCTTTCGCTATCAACAATAAAATGTAGTGGGGTCCCCTTTACCCACATTTGTGAATGAAAAAGGCGCTCCCCCTCTTCAGGATCTATTGGTTCTTCTGGTTGAATTGTCGCGATCGCGACAATAGCAGTGGGGTCTGCGTCAATGATATGTCATTTACCAGTATTTTCATAATCAGATTCTGAATCAGGGGTTGGCTCCTTGTCTTTGATCTCGACTACCAATGACTGTTTTGAGCGACATTCATCGGTGTTGTGCGAGGGGATTTTGTGGAAATCACACCATTTTCTGGTGTCCTTCTTCGTCTTCCCATGAACCTTCTTTTCCTGTGTCTTAGATTGGTTTTCGGGAGACTGTTTATTAGGGTCGTCTTTGTTATACTTTGGTTGTTGCGGATTTGCAGACCTGAATTCCTACTTGTTCTGGTACTTAAATTTCTGCTCAATTTTAACAGCATATCGATAAGCAACACCAAGTGATGAGATATCCAGAAAATCCATTTCAGTCTGGATGTATCTGTGTAGAGCCCCATGGTATTTCAGAACCAAATGTCGCTTGGAGTCTTTGATACCCAGCTTAGTGCGCAAGGTATGGAAGGTATTGGTGAACTCCAGAACTGCTTGGCCCTTCTCTTGCCGTAGTGTGGTCCATCTCATGTACTGGTCCTCATAGTTTCCAACAGGGTAATACTGTTCTTTTACCACATCCACAAAAAAATCCCAAGTGGGATTGACCCCATATATTCCAGAATCCTCTGTGGAACTTTGCTCCCAGTAAGTTTTCCACCAATGTTTGACATGAGGGAGAGCTTTAAGGAGTGCGAAGGTGATATTTTCTTTGTCGAAAAAATTATGAACATAGAAATAACCTTCTAGCAGAGTTAACCATTTTTCCAGGGCTTCTGCATCTATCTATCCTTCAAATAGAGGAATATCAAAATTAACTTGTACCTTGAAAGACATGGTGCCTCCAAAGTGGACGCTTGATGAAGATACGCCTAATGCTATCGGCAGGCATTTAAGGATGTGGGCAAAATTCTCTATCATTTTGTCCCTTTGTCACGTGAGAGCTTGCTCAAGCAACAGATTGATAGGATCGTCTGCTCCGTCATTTTTCTTTTCTTCCACCATTGAGGGTTTCTTGGGTGTGCGAGAGCGATTATCTTCAAGAGAGACAAGATCGAGACCCAACTTTCTATACTCGGACCTTGTCGGGGACATGCACTGAAAAAACGATCAAGAGCAGCCTGCTCTGATACCACTGATCCAGATTATTTTCGGCACGAAATGAGATCGGAGATATAATAAAGGAATGAACAGAGATATCGCAGATATTCAATAATATAACATAATTGTATCAGATATGCAACCATAAACATAGATATACAGTAATACACGATTTCTATTAATGAAAGCAATGTACAGAGACTGTAAAAATACAGAGTGAAAGACTCGCTAGAATGGTGGCAGCTTATCTCTGAGAAGAGATGTGACGACTACTCGCATTCGCAAGAAGATGATTATAATGAGGCTCTGAAGGCCTTTTTACAATAAGCAGGAATGCCAAAAACCCTAGACATCAAAAAACCTAACCCTAGGAGATGAAGCGCCAAAAGTCATGTGGGCCCCGTTTGGGTAAGTGACTACATCAACTTCCCGAGATCGTAACTTTTGCATACGATCTCCGTTTTAGGCGTGTGATAGCTCGTTGGAAAGGTATAGTCGAGGAGATTCATTTTGGGGGCTCAATCATGCCTTCGGCTATCATTGAGAACCTCTATCTTGAAAAACCTTCATTTGACCCTCAAAATGGCCCTGGAAGTTAAAACCTGCTAAAAATAATAAATTGCCAAAATTACTAGAAAACTGTTCTGAACCATTTAGAAAAGGTGGGTGACCATCGATATCCACCTGGATCATTAACCATGAGATCTTTATTATATGCACTTTTTCTACCAATCAATTACATCAAAATTACATTGTTTTCTCAACCCTTAAATAATATAGCATGTTAGCCATTCACACTAAATAGTTTACTTCTAAATATGAACTTTTTATATGCGATCTTAACTTTTTTTTTCTTATATCTTAACCATGCGATCTTTATTATATGCACTTTTCCTACCAATCAATTATATTAAAGTTACATTTATATGATTGCTTTTTATTTTTTTAAATGATTATTTTCATTCCTTGCAACAAATTAGTTAATGGGCAAAGTCATATGCTTCCATGTATTTACATACAAATCAACTTCTCATAACATTTAATCAATTACATCGAAGTTACATTTATATGATTGCTTTTTATTTTTTTAAATGATTATTTTCATTCCTCGCAACAAAAGTTAATGGGAAAAGTCATCTGCTTCCATGTATTTACATACAAATCAACTTCTCATAACATTTAATCAATTACATTGAAGTTACATTTATATGATTGCTTTTTATTTTTTCAAATGATTATTAAATTAGTTAATGGGAAAAGTCATGTGCTTCCATGTATTTACATACAAGTCAACTTCTCATAACATTTAATCAATTACATTGAAGTTACATTTATATGATTGCTTTTTATTTTTTTAAATGATTATTTTCATTCCTAGCAACAAATCAGTTAATGGGCAAAGTCATCTGCTTCCATGTATTTACATACAAATCGACTTTTCATAACATTTTATTTCATATGACTAATATATCTTTCTTTATAGATGATGAATAGTTGGAAAGTTTAGTATTCTAAAACTCTTTATAGGATTGATCATTCTTTTTAAAACTATACCAACTTACAGGATAGATATATGACTAATATATCTTTCTCTATAGATGATGAATAGTTGGAAAGTTTAGTATTCTAAAACTCTTTATAAGATTGATCATTCTTTTTAAAACTATACCAACTTACCATTCATAACTTAAATGTCAAAATTAATGATATTTCGAACCTTTTGTGAAGAATATTAAGTTGTGCTTCTCCCTACAAAAAATATTAACATGTGTTTCTTTTTTCATCAAACTTATTTTTAAAGAGTATTAATTTGTGCTTCTTTTTACATATATCTATAAGTTGAACATATATCTATAAGATCAAAACTTTAGTAATTTTGAAATGCTCATCTTAATGCTTTTCAAGTATTGAAATAACATTTTAAAGAAAACCAAATGATTTCTTATTTTTAGCAAGGTTCGATAGACCAATTTTAGTTTTATTAGACATTAACCACCACCACCACCACCACCATCATCATAAAAGATATCAACTCAATACTTCTTTAGAATATTAAATTACTTAAAAAAATACATGTTATTTGTAGGCCTCATATGAGGATTGTTGGTAGGACAACAAATCTTTAACTTTGAAATTAATGCCTTGAAACAACACCAATAGTATAAGTTTGTTGGGTTCATTGAGTCTTTTATGAACCCCTTGAGAGGGAGATTTCCTTCTTTCCTTTGTTATGGGCAGTTTCCTTCATATAGATCATATGATCTATAAATAGTGTCAACATTTGGTATGTTGAGTTAGATTGTATTTTTTATAAGAGTTTTCATTGTGATATTCTTATTTATTTTAAGTTCAGAGTAATTTATCAATGATGAAATTGATGATATGATCACATACATTATTAATGCTCTAAGTCAAACAATTTGAATTTCATTGAGCTATTAATAAGGCCTACTTTCTTAGTTTTTGTAATTTATAGATACCAATCCCTCACTTTCATAATGTTGAAGGTGATAATCTTAATTACGTCAAAGACATTGTTTTAAGAGAGTGTGACTTGTTTGATTTTTTGTCATCTAAACTTGTCATCCTTTACCACTAGTTTTGGAAAAGTTGCCTACCAATTATCATCCTCCACCTGTCCTATGCCCAACATTTTCCATGTGGTCCTTTTCCATTAGTCGGTCATTCCATCTCTACATATTGGCCTTCTTTCTATTGGTTATAGTATCTAATCTGATTTGATCATGAAATCTTTCACATTTGTGTGAATCTATCTTGTTGGCCTTCAATTTTTTCAGTTTCCCCATCTTCAAATGGTTATGAAAACACCCAAATTAAGATACAATACTTGCAATTTGTGAGCCTAATATTAATCCTACTTGAAAAATTATTATATTGTTGAATATATTCACAATGTCTAATGAAATTTGATGTTGTTTTTATATAGCCTCAATGTTCATCAACATAATTGGAATTGAAAATAGATTATATTTGGCACAAATTTTACATGGTAGGTATGCAATATGCTTCCATAAGAAAACAAACATCGATGCATGTTTGAATAAATAACAACACAATAACTTGAAACTCATCAATCCCACATGCTTCCTACAACATTTACATTGCTTTGAAACCCTCGATGACTCTTCAGAGAGCACTTGATTCCTATTGTATAAGGATGTTCCAACAACTTCCACAAATGTTCCAACTAGGGATGTACTAGAGCTCACGTCCTTGTTACTTTCAATGTCTAGTGGCAGGGATTTCTTGAAGCTCAAACCTTCACACTCTAAATAGAAATACCTGATTATATCACAATAATGGTTTCCATGAGGGTTCTTTTGGAGGAGGGAAGCCTGGGAACTTTGTTAAGTTACCGAAATACTGGGGTGTTAAAATAGGTGGAGGAGGAACATGAAGCCTAAGTTGTCAAGCCTAAGTTGTCTAGCAAATATATTGATGGAGTAAGAACATAGTTAAGTGGGTCCTAGATTCTCCCACATGCATCCACAATTTGTCTTGGATTGATCTAGTGTCATTTCTAAGTTCAAACTTTCCTGTTGATTTTTATGGTCATTTGTTCAAGCTGACTTTGAATAAAAAAATTGGTTGTATAGCTAAAGTCATGTTATATGTTGCATAAAGGGCCTTAATTAATTTGAATTCATTAGTAATGGAAATGTTTCTTTAAAGAGTTCAAAGATAGTTAGTGTACTCATTCTCCTTCATTTTGAAGATTGTCCTAGCACTAAAAGCAAGTCTCAAAGATAGTTAGTGTACTCATTCTCCTTCATTTTGGAGATTGTCCTAGCACTAAAGCAAGTCAAGTTTATTTTAACTCTAATTTAAATTATAAGTGATAATACAATATGTACTTAAATGCTTTGTGTTATCTAAAGACACATAATTTGATATCTATATGAAAAACCGAGTTCTATCACCTTAAGCAAGTTTGCATGTCACATTATATCTAATGCACACTTATTTTTTGAATTAAAATTGAACTTGTCTTAATAATCTAAGAATCCTTATCCAAGATAGATAAATAATACTTACTAGAAAATATTTATCTTCTTTAACCAAATAATATAATATTAAGTTACAAAAATATTTAATATTAAACTATAAAAATATAAAAAGATATTTCAACAAATATGTTCCATTATTTCATTATTTGTGTATTATATATGGATTTTTTAAACGAATATCTCATTTTCTTTTTCACACTAGCAAATCACGTAGAGAGAGTATATACAATTGAAACCAATCTTTCCTATTTCTTTCAACAATATATCCACCAACAATTTCTTGGACTTTCCTTTCCCCGATAATTATTATTTAACATTATCTCCAATGACTTTCGATTGGTGGATGGGTCAATAATCATTATTTAACATTATCTTTAATAACTTGTATATATATATATTAACAATTATTATTTAACATGATCTCCAATGACTTTCGGTTTGTGGATGGGCTAAATTTATAATCAAACCATGGAGGCGTGTTCCCTCAGTGAGCTTTATTTTAAATATAACAACATCTCCACAATTCACACTTTAATCTTTCTTGTTAATATTGCATTGGGACCCACCGAGTATGTAGCGCATTTTTGTCAAATCTGTTTCTTAACACCACCGACTCAAGTTTTCTTCGTTTGCTTCACCTAACTTAGAAAACGTGGGTGACCCACACGACACTTGAGTGTTTCTATGTAAAACAATATTGAAATCACTTTGTACTCACGCCCTCCGCTGCGTACACACTCACGGAGTAGGTTAACTTGGAAGCAAATAGAACTGTTTTGTTTTTAGGTTAAAAAAAAGGTTTTAATCAGGTTAGATTTTCAGGAGAGTAGTTTGAGCTTTGTCTGTATTAAAGTTCCATGCATTTCAAAACTTTATCTTAGAAGTTTTGTCCCATTTTAAACCAATCCAAATGCTTAAAAAATCGATAATTTTAAATTGACAAAAAATTTAAAACCGCACCACTGAAAAACCTGCAGGAAAAATAACTCGAAAAAAAATTGATCCTGAGTCAACCCACTGCCACACTCACCAGAGTCTAGCCGAGCCGTTAGCGCCGTTAGTTACTCGTTGAAAAGCAAAGGTCCTGTTGACGTCGACCTGCGGCTTTTGAATATTCTGTCGGATAAGAAGTTTCGGTGCAGTTTCGTCTCTATGAAATTAAAAATGAACTGAAAATGCTCTCGCTCACCAAACTCAACAGCGTAACTCGACCCACCGTTGTTTCTTCTCAACTTCCAGGAACGTATGTGTCTGTGTGTGTGTCGCGGATGAGTACCTGTCAACTTTTACCCAACTTTCCCTTCATTCGAACCAATCCACCTGGGTCTTTTCAACACTCTGAACTTTCCCCAAGTAACTTCCAACAATCACGTCCAAACTTTTCCAATCCACAGTTTGACATTTGAATGGATCAGATAACTCGGACTCGGGACGAATCGCCACGTATATACTAAGGTGTCGGATTTCTATTTGCTATAGTAAAA